>JAINVK010000929.1:0-137779 GCA_030068075.1 Paguma larvata
TCTTTGCCCACCTGACTGCCAGTTGGCTGCGGGGGCCCCCGGGCGGGCGGAGGGCTGCCCAGGCTTTATGAGGCAGGCTGCACTCCATTGCCGCCATAGCAACGTTTTGTTGCTCCTCAGTTAGACCGAGCCTGCGGCTTATATCCTGCCTGGAGTGTGACCAGGAAGGTAGTGGAGCGTTTGCCTGTTTCTCAGTGGAGGTAGGTGGTCTCCTGCTTCCCCTGTGGACCGGACAACTCGGAAGCGTAACCTGTTGCGCATCCCAAGCAGGACACAGAACCAAAACAGAGAATTCGGGGGCGCTGTCAGGACCGGTGTCGGGTTCAGAAAGTCTCGTTTGCCAGGCTGTGATAGGAAACAGTGAGGTGTCACAGGGCGCCCTGTCCAGGGAGCTTGGCGTCGTGTGGCGTGGCGACGTCCATCCTTCAGACGGCCCCGGCAGGCGGCAGGGTCGGGCGGTTGTCCAAAGCCACACAGGGCCAGTGCGGGAGCCTCTGCGCAGAGCTCCCTCGAATCGGCCATGCTCGTGGTGGGGACATGGAGGTGACGGTAGCCTTGTGTGAGTAGCGCGGGACCAACAAATCTCAACAAACAGGGACTAAACTCTTAGGGATGACCGAACACGAACGTCAGGATCAGAGCTTGGGCTGAGAGGGGACCCAGGCCCCATAAAATGGGCCCAGAAGGGGAGTGGTCTCCCTTCCTTCGGCCTGAGTCTGGAGGACCAGTCCCGGCAGTTTGGGAAGGAGCAGACGCGGACCCAGCTCGGAACTGGTGGGGGTGTTAGGGAGGTCGTCTAGAGACTGACACCAGCAGGGCCTTGAAAGGCAAGAGAGGGCTATTAGCGGTGGGTGGAGAGGCGGCTCCAGGCCAACAAAATAGCACAGAAAGGTCATGAAGGAGAAAGGCGTCCAGAAACCCTGTGTGCCTGTGGTGTGTGTGCTTGTGGTGTGTGTGCCTGTGGTGTGGGTGTGTTGCGAGTGTGTGGTGTATGTGTGTGTGGTACGTCACAAATATGTTCTGTGTGGTCGGTTGCGTTTGCAGGTGTGGTGTGTGTGCGTGTGGATGGAGGTGTCCGCATGTGTGTCTCGTGCGGGCCATCCACACGTGCCCTGGGCACGTGGTTTTGGGGGCAGCAGATCCCTCACTGCTCCCGGACTCAGGATGGGAAAAAAGATGTGAGATGGCCAAATGGGGGCCTTGGAAAGCTCCTGCACTTGATAGTTGAGACCCTGAGCGGGGAGAGGCCCCTCAGGGCCACATGCCCCTCACCCCCGCCTCTCCTCCACCTCGGCCTTGTTGGGACCACCGAGGGAGTGGGCAGGCTAGGCCGGTGGCTGTCCGACCTGACCTAGAGGGAGCGTGCCAGCCTGGGCTCCCAGTGGGTGCATAATCACGGCGAACTTTGGGAACGACATCCTGCGTGCAGCAGGAAGTTGAGGGCCAGGACCCACTGCGGGTTCACTGAAAGTCCACCTTGGGAGGTACGGTGGTCAAAGGGGAGGGTCACGTAGGTGGCCTGTAGCACCCTTAGGCTTTTGCCCGCCCTGCCTGCCAGTGGGCTGCGGGGGCCCCGGGTGTGGCGGGGGGCGGTTCAGGCTTTATAAGGCACGGTGGACTCCATTGCTGCCATAGAAATGGGTTTTGTTGCTCCTCAGTTAGGCCCAAGCCTGCGGCTTTCTATCCTGCCTGGAGTGTGACCAGGAAGGTAGTAGAGAGGTTTCTGTCTCCCGTGGTGGTAGGTGTCTCCTTCTCCTCCTGTGACCGGAAAACTCGAAAGCGTAACCTCTGCGCATCCCAAGCAGGACACAGAACAAAACAGAGATTCGGGGCACTGTCAGGACCGGTGTCGGGGTTCAGAAGGTCACGTTTGCCAGGCTTTCATTGGAACAGGGATGTGCGCCCAGGGCGCCCTGTTCCAGGGAGCTTGGTGTCGTGCAGCGTGGCACCTTCCATCATACCGACGGCCCCGGCAGGGGGCAGTGAGGGCGGTGTCCACATCAACACCCGGCCTTTGCGGCAGCCTCTGCGCAGAGCTCCCTCGAGTCGGACATGCTCGTGGTGGGGACATGGAGGTGACGTTGGCCTTGTGGGAGCAGCGCGGCCCCAACACATCTCACCAAAACTGGGACTGAACCCTTAGGGATGACAGAACACGAACGTCAGGAACCGAGCTTGGGGTGAGAGGGGACCCAGGCCCCAACAAGTGGGCCGAGGAAGGAAACCATGGGGCTCTCTTCCCTCTACCTGAGTCTTGAGGACCAGTCCCGGCAGTTTGGGAAGGACTAGATGCGGGCCCAGCTCGGATCTGGTGGGGGTGTTAGGGAGGTCTTCTAGAGACTGACACCAGCAGGGCCTTGAAAGGCAAGAGAGGGCCATGAGCGGTGGGTGGAGAGGCGGCTCCAGGCCAACAAAATAGCTCAGAAATGTCATGAAGGAGAAAGGAGTCCAGAAACCCTGTGTGCCTGTGGTGTGTGTGCTTGTGGTGAGTGTGCCTGTGGTGTGGGTGTGTTGCGAGTGTGTGGTGTATGTGTGTGTGGTATGTCACAAATGTGTTCTGTGTGGAGGGTTGCGTGTGTATGTGTGGTGTGTGAGCGTGTGGATGGATGTGTCTGCATGGGTGTCTCGTGAGGGCTACCCACACATGCCCTGGGCATGTCGTTTTTGGGGCAGCAGATTCCTCACCGCCCCCCGACTAAGGAGGGGAATAGGATGTGAGATGGCCAAATGCGGGCCTTGGAAACTTCCTGCACTTGATAGTTGAGACCCTGAGCGGGGAGAGGCCCCACATGGTCACATGCCCCTCACCCCCGCCACTTCCTCCACTTCGGCCTTGGTGAGATCTCCCAGGGAGGGGGCAGACTCAGTGCGTTGGTGTCCGACCTGACCTGGATGGAGCGTTCCAGCCTGGGCTCCCAGTGGGTGCATCATCACGGGGAACTTTAGGACCAACATCCTGCGTGAAGCAGGAAGTTGAAGTCCAGGACCCTCCGCCGGTTCAATGTAAGGCCACCTTGGGAGGTGTTGTGGTCAAAGCTGAGGGCCACGTAAGTGGCCTGCAGCACGCCTAGGCTCTTTGCCCAACCTCCCGGCCAGTTGGCTGCGGGAGCCTCCTGGTAAAAGGTGTCGGCCCTGGCTTTTTGAGGCATGCTGGGCTCCATTGCTGCCATAGCAAAATGTTTTGTGCTCCTCAGTTAGGCCCGAGACTGCGGCTTTCTATCCAGCCTGGAGTGTGACCAGGAAGTTAGTGGAGAGGTTTCTGTCTCCCGTGGTGGTAGGTGTCTCCTTCTTCTCCTGTGACGGAGAACTCGGAAGCGAAACCTCTGCGCATCCCAAGCAGGACACAGAACAAAACAGAGATTCGGAGCACTGTCAGGACCGGTGTCGGGGTTCAGAAGGTCACGTTTGCCAGGCTGTGATAGGAACAAGCAGGTGCGCTCGGGGCGCCCTGTTCCAGGGAGCTTGGCGTGGTGTGGCGTGGCGACGTCCATCCTTCCGACGGCCCCGGCAGGCGGCAGTGAGGGCGGTGTCCACAACAACACCCAGCCAGTGCGGCAGCCTCTGCGCAAGCTCCCTCGAGTCGGCCATGCTCGTGGTGGGGACGTGGAGGTGACGTTGGCCTTGTGGGAGCAGCGCGGCACCAACTCATCTCACCAAAAGAGGGATTGAACCCTTAGGGATGACGGAACACGAAAGTCAGGAACCGAGCTTGGGCTGAGAGGGGACCCAGGCCCCACCAAGTGGGCCCAGGAAGGAGACCATGGGGCTCCCTTCCCTCTGCCTGTGTCTTGAGGACCAGTCCCGGCAGTTTGGGAAGGAGTAGACGCGGGCTCAGCACGGATCTCGTGGGGGTGTTAGGGAGGTCGTCTAGAGACTGACACCAGCAGGGTCTTGAAAGGCAAGAGAGGGCCATTAGCGGTGGGTGGAGAGGCGGCTCCAGGCCAAGAAAATAGCACAGAAAGGTGATGAAGGAGAAAGGAGTCCAGAAACCCTATGTGCCTGTGGTGTGTGTGCTTGTGGTGTGTGTGCCTGTGGTGTGGGTGTGTTGCGGGTGTTTGGTGTATGTGTGTGTGGTATGTCACAAATGTGTTCTGTGTGGTGGGTTGCGTGTGCATGTGTGTTGTGTGAGAGTGTGGATGGACGTGTCCGCACCTGTGTCTCCTGCAGGCCACCCACACGTGCCCTGGGCACGTGGGATTTGGGGCAGCAGATCCCTCACTGCTCCCCGACTCAGGAGGGGAACAGAATGTGAGATGGCCAAATGGGGGCCTTGGAAATCTCCTGCACTTGATAGTTGAGACCCTGAGCGGGGAGAGGCCCATCAAGGCCACATGCCCCTCTTCCTCTCCTCTTCCTCCACCTCGACCTGGGTGGGACCTCCGAGGGAGTGGGCAGGCACATTGCGGTGGTGTCCGACCTGACCTGGAGGGTGTGTACCAGCCTGGGCTCCCAGTGGGTGCATCATCATGGGGAACTTTAAGATCGACATCCTGCGTGAAGCAGGAAGTTGAGGGCCAGGACCCACTGTTATATCCAGAATTCGGGGACCCCAAGAACCACCAGGGAGCGAGTCCGATGCAAGAACAAAGAGCCTTTAAGAGCTAGCTCGAACTAAACCTCCTACCGCACCGAAGCAGCCGTGGGTCGAGAGAGAGAGTTTCCCAAGGTGCAAGAGTTTTAAAGGAGTAGTCGGAAGGCTGATGGTCGTGGCCCTAGCCGATTGTCTGAGGTCAGGGTCCTGTTCCCTTCCAAGGCGGGAAACAGGTGTCCCTAACTTTCAAGTCAGGAAACACGTGTCTCTATTTGGGTGGAGACGGGTGCTCTAAGGATTGGTCCCAGCTGGTCTGGTGAGAACTGGAATCTGATTAATTGGTCCGGGCTGGTCTATTGAAGGGTGGATCCTAATTGATTTGGTCCTAGTCTTTTGGAATCCCGAGTTGCCCTAACATTCCCCCCTTGTCTTGTGACTTATGGACCCAATCATGGGTCCAGCGGCTTTTCTATGTTGCCCTCTTCTATTACCAGGGATCTGCATTGAGCACGGAGGACCATCAATTAGATGGCCTCCACGTGATCCCTGACAAACTGGACCAGCCTGTTGATGATACAGGGCCTGAGGATTAGTAACAGAAGTAGGATGACGAGGGGTCTGGTAAGGGACAAGACGAGGGTAGTGAACTGGAGACTGGTAGAATGTTTCGGGGGGTGTTAGTATTCTTGACAAACACCGGCAGTGGCAAGCAGGACTAACAGAGTTACCAAAATCAGGGGGGTCGAATGTGCCGTAACCTGAACTTGAGCAAGTTGCATTAGTCTTGATTGACGATCCATTGAGTAACAAAGTCCTTTCAGATAGTGGAGAGGTGAGTGTGATGGACCCAGGTTGCCACGCCGTCTACTTTGAAAGCAGTGAGCGTTGTCAGCACCACGATGTAGGGTCCCTTTCAGCACGGCACAAGGGTCTCTCGGCAGGACCTTTTGATGTAGACTCAGGCTCCTGGCTTGTACTAAGAAGGTGTCGGGGTTGGCCAGAGAAAACAGGTAAGTTCCCCGAAATGAAAGGCGTTTTGGCAGCTGCTTGGGAATATTCCTTCAAGTCTCTATCCTGAGGTAGGCTAGCCAGAGTTAATTGGCTCCAATCATCATAGTGAAGCTAACAAGAAGTTATCTAGCCTCAATTTCTTATCACAGTCCTGACTCGAAACCCACAGCAATAATCACATTCCTGAGGGTCTGGCATCAGTCTAAATAGATCAAAATACATTCTAAACTCTTTAGAGATTTTATTTCCATGATTCTCAAGTATGGCAGCATATGCTAGTTTAATAGGGGAAGACGCTCTGGAACCACTCTTATTTTTCTATGGCCCGTCTTTTTCAGATTAGGATAAATCTCAAATCAACATAGAGGCCCATTGACCCTATAGCCAGGTGTCCTGGTGACTCTTTCCTGACCGTTGCCTGTCTTAACTCGCCCCCCACTGTGAGGAGTCTTACCCGTCATTGGCTAACCGGACCTCCTTCAGAGTCAGACCAGCCATTATGTTCTTGTATTACAACCTGGCATTTGCTTCCAGGCACCCCCATCCACCGATGAGGGTCCCAGTCTAGGGCACTGCCTTAGGGGCCTGAGTCTTTTCCTAAGGTAGTATTACCAGGGCCATTATCTCTGGTCTCTAACATCTTCTCCTTTTTCTGTTGAAATAGATGCTATGCTGCCGCTTAAAATTCTTAAGATAACAATATTAGAATCGAAACTCCAATATTGATCATCATGGAAACAAAAAGTGAACAAAGTTAGAAAGATTTTTATCCAGACCCCCAGTATTATACTCTTTCTCAGGAATGTTTAGTCTTACTAAAATTGCAAAGGAGTAACAAACCTAGTTTTAGGTCACATGAGAGCATCACTGATCTCCTAGATAACTTGTACTAATGCAATTAGATAAAACACAATCGGAATAAAATATGTAAGAGTAAAGTACAAAAGAACATGAGGCCTGGACACAAGGTAAAACAGAGAAAACGTAGCAAGGGTCAAGGAAATCCCTTGACTCTCAACAAGAGCAGTCGCCTTATCTGTCAGATTCTCCATTTTGTCCCTAAGTAGGAATTGCAGCGCTCTGGTTGGAGTGAGTACTGCTTCCACAGTTTTAAGGCCGATTGTTATACAAAGAGCATACTCAGCGTCCTGGAGAGTATTATCCTCCATCTCTCGTAGGTAGAGGGCAGTGGATGCGTCGGAGTGATGTTCCAAAAAAGCGTCTCTACATCTCCCTTTGGGTCATCCTTGAAGGAACCGGAGGAGATGGCAGTGGCTTGGGGAGGCTGGACATAGGGCCGTACCAATCTATCAGAAATCCACAGAAGGGAGTCCATGTCTGCGGCGGACCTGCCGTCGCTGAATCGAACGGTTCCTGATCGGGGGGCGAGGATGAACTGATACATAAGGTACAGTTGTTAAGGGAGGACTGTTGCTCCCACGCGTCACCAGCAACGAGTTTATTTTCACTTGAGTATTTATCCACATTCTGAGGATAGTGTACGTACAAGACGTGTCTCCTTCCACAAGTTCTCAGCAGGCAAAATGTATTTTGCTATATTAACCTTTGCAAAGGCATTCTGAACCTCCCCACACGACCTGGCTGCGGTCCGACTCAAGGACAAAGGCTGCGCTCAAAGCCTTCGGTTCCCAAAACACCGCTCAAGGTCTCTGACTCTCAACATGGCTCAAAGCCTCCGACTCCCAAAACACTGCTCACGGCCACTGGCTCTCAACATCTCCCCCTCTTTTTATTTTTTAGGCAATTAAGCGTTCCGTCTCCCTGAGACGGCTAGGTGACAGTGCCTGTCTTAGGTGTCCCTGAGCGATTTCCTTAACTTACCCGTCATTGGTACCTACACTCCGTCGTGCAGGCCCTGTCTTAGGTTGCTAAGGATTTCTCAGAGTACTTACCCGTCACTGGCTACTCTCTCCTTTTATGCTTGTTGCACAGGGGGATGAGTCTTTAGACTCAGCATGTGGAGCTCGGAAGCAACATTTAAAATTGTATTTTTTTCCAAGCGGAGGAGGAGCGGCAGCACGATTAAAATTATCGATATCCCCAAGAGTGCGGAACCCAGTGAGAGCAAGAAATGAGGCAGTCCGCCCCAGTCCCCTAAGGGAGAAAAAAGACGCCTGAGGTTGTTCAGAATGTCATCTGCAACCTGAGCGGGATTAAACTGTAGTGAAGGAGCAGAACTTAAGTCTAAGATTTTTTTATGCAACATAAACATATCTTTGGTTTTATTCGCATTAACCCATAAGCCCAGCAATCGTTTTTTAACATGATCCCAAGGAATTTTACTACTATTATAAGTAACATTAGTAACACAAATATCCCAATAGGCTGCATGGCATCGTAAGTGCTGTCTGATTTTTAGACCTTGCACCTCTTTTCCAAGGTACAATATCATATCATACAGTGCATTCACCTTTTATTCCAGTTTATGATCTACGCTTTTTTGAGTCTGTAAGGTTTTACTGACATTGTGCGCAAGCTGATTTACATAGGCTGCCGTTTGTATTTGCTGAGAGAGTGCCACAGCAGCTGTAGTGGTGGAAGCAATTAAAGCAGTAAGGGCAACAATTCCTGTAATCATCAGTCCCACAGCCCGCTTGGGCCTAGACAAAGCATTGTTTAACTCTTCCAGTACTTGCATACCTCGTTCATCAAACCAGGGCCCCGTGTGATATACTGGTAAAAGTACAAAAGGAGGTTGTCTGAGTAACAACACCTTTGTTCTATTGGATACAACAGAGATACAATTAGTGAGGATACAGTTATTACAAGAAACATTGAAGGTAGTGCTATTGGGTGATAGAGATATTGACACATTGCTTACCAATAATGCATAAGGATGGGTAACACAAGCAGATCCATTCACAATATCTCAACCTGACTCATTTTTTCTCCCATAGTCTCTTGAATCCACTACTTTAATAGGCTGCATAGCCGCTCCTATTTTCCACCAGTTCGTCTGGGGGAACCCCGTATCAGAATACACGAGTCCAACAGAATTTCCACTAGCACATTTAGGGTCGTTCGGAGAGAGGCCTACTGGAAGGTTGCGGCAGTCGAGTGGTGACCAATCTAAGAGATGACGCTCCATACCGGGCACGGGAACAAGACTAGAAGAATTGTCTTTACACTTAGGCTAGCGAATTTGTCTGGACGCATCTAGGGGCGCAAAACGACATGTGGGGTATTCAGATGGGGGGTTCCTTGCATTTCTGGTACCGGAGAAGTTGAACGATGTGAATTTTATGGAACGCTGATTAGCTGTCGTCACCTCAACTCTAGTTACTGTCAGACACCCAGGTTGCTTCACAGAGGAGCAGTTAGTTTGAAAAAGAGGACAGCACAACAGAAGGCACATAGGGATTCCTTGTCCCATACCAGTATAGTTTATTGTCTGTTGGCTAGCATTGTCCACAGACGCCACAGGATCCCCTAAAGTATCCGAGTCATTGGAGTAAATCTGGACTTGTGGTGAATTCCAATCTACCGGATGCAACACAGGGGGGTCAGGAACCTAGGCCCAGTACGTCCGGTTCTGGCTGCACGTCGGGGTCAGGCTCCCCAGCAGGATCCATAGGAGTAGTATGTCTCACCAATCTTTCTGGCTACCACCGAGGCGCGGGTGCGTCCTGGGGAAAAACACAAACATGCCCTCGTCCCCAGATGAGGACTGGATCTGGCCCGTGCCAGGTGCTGGTCAGTGGGTCTTTCCACTTCACCTGAGCATAGGTGTTTTTAGTGGAACAATGCCAGAATCTCCCAGCGGCACTCTTCCCCTGAGCATCCAAAGTCAAAAAATTTAAAATAAAGAGTGCATGGTTTAGGTAGTTCTGTGGAGCAAGAGGGTATAGCTCCCCCTTTTTTATTTTGAAAAGATAGGCTTTGATTGTGCTATGGGCACGTTTAACGATGTCTTGTCCTTGAGGATTATAGGGAATTTTTGTGATATGCTCTATTTGAAATTGTTTACAAAACTTTTTAAATTTTGGACTCATGTAACCTGATTTGTGGTCGGTTTTTAACTGTTTAGGGATTTTCATTGTGGCAAACACTGTTAAGCAATGTTTAATAACCTGATGTGTGGCCTCTCCCGTTTGGGCCGTGGCCATGAGAAATTTAGAAAAAGTATCAATACTAACATGAACATATTTTAATTTACCGAACTTATTGATATGTGTCACATTTATTTGTCAGAGGTCTCTAGGTCGGATGCCTCGTGGATTAACTCTTAAATAAGGGACAGGCGCAAGTTGAGGGCATGAAGAGCATTGTTTTACAATTTGTCGGGCTGCCTCCCGTGGAATATTAAATTGTAGGCGCAGGCTGTGACTATTTTGGTGATGTAAGCTATGGGCAATTTGTTTCTTTTTAACCTGCGTCAAGCCTATTATTTGGGTAGTTACATTGGCTTGAGCATTTTCAGGTGATAGGGGACCAGGCAATCTGGAATGTGCCCGAAGATGCCTTATATAGCATTTTTTAGTTTGGTTATGAATAGCCTTTTGTATTTTAAGGAACATGTGTTCAATGGTCGAGTTAATTGTATTTATGAATGACACAGTTTTTAAGTGCCGAAGAGCCTGTACGACATAATGACTATTAGAAAACAAGTTAAAGCGGACTTGAGAGAAGTCTTGAAATACCAATAATGTAGTTTTAAGCTCTACGACCTGTGCAGAAGCGGGAGGTGTATGGACCCTTTTAATTTTTTTTTTACACACATAGACTGTTGTACCATTGTTAGATCCATCAGTGAACACATTAACTGTTCTAAACAGTGGCAGTTGATTAACCACGACAGGGAATACAACTTTATGTCTCATTGCAAACTGTAAGAGCTTATTTTTTGGGTAATGGTTGTCTACTGTTTTAACAAAATGTGTCAGTGCAAGAGGAAAACTATCCGATAAGGTCATAAGTCTCTGAATTTGATTTTTGGTGAAAAGAATCCCAATATAATTTGGATCTTTACTAAAGTACCTGTGAGCTTCCCAGCGGCACTCTTGAATGAGGCTAGCTACAAATTTATAGTACGGGGTAAGAGTTTTTTGTGTCGATACAGGAAGATGTATCTATCTTAAGGGCCCCCCTTGCCAAAGTACTGTAGTTGGAGTATGTTTGGTGGCTAGAATGTATGTTTTTAAAGGTTTATTATAATCTATGTAAGTAACATGTTGTTTTTGTATAGCTTTTTTTACCCGGGCCAAGGCTTCCCGAACCTGTGTTGTTAATTCTCTAGGAGAGGTGGGATCACTATCCCCTTTTAGAATATTAAACAGCGGTTTTAACTCTCCAGTGGGCTATCCTAGAGTGGGGCGAATCTAATTGATATCTTTTAACAGTTTTTGAAAATCATTGAGTGTTTTTAAATGATTTTTTTTTACTTTTATCTTTTGAGGCTGTATTACAGTATTTGTGAGTCTATATCCCAGATAGGAAAAAGGTGGACTTTTCTGCACCTTTTTAGGGGCAATAACTAACTCTGAGGCTTGTAAGTTTTTTTTTTTAACTCAGCATAGCAAGCAAGGAGCTCTCCTTTATGGAAATGAGCCAATAAGATATTATTTATATAGTGAATTATATACACCTTTGGATGCTTATGTCTGGTTTTTTGTATAGCCTCACTCACAAATTTTTGGCATAGCGTTGGGCTGTTAGCCATGTCTTGAGGTAATACGAGCCAATGATACCTCTTTATGGGTTTTTGAAAATTTGTGTTAGGAACACTGAAAGTAAACCGCTTGTAATCTGGGGGACTTAAAGGTATTGTATAAAAGCAATCTTTAAGATAAAATACTATTTTAAAAGTATTTTTTGGAATGGCGGAAGGATGGGGAAGACCAGGCTGGAGTGTTCCCATGAGCTCTATAGTTTTATTGACTTTTTTAAGGTCTTGTAATAATCTCTACTTTTTGGACTTTTTTTTGATTACAAATATTGGAGAATTCCACGGGGATGTGGATTCTTGAATATGTCTCTTGTCAAGCTGCTCCTGTACTAGCGCTTGTGTAGCCTCAATTTTTTTTCTCGTTAGGGGCCATTGATCTATCTACACCGGCACATCACTCTTTCAAGTGATGGTTTTAGCAGTTTTTTTGTGGAGCACAGGCAAGCTCAAGGCCCCGTGGGAAAATATCCCAATCCTGTTTTATCTCTTTGTTCCCTAGGGTTAATAGAATGTATTCTTTTTTGGCCTTTTGTTCCCAAACCGTGTTGGGGTAGTAACCCTTGATCAAACATTTGTTGAGTGACCTGGGGACTAGGACTATATATATAGACTTTTATGTTACTCATAACATCTTGTCTCCAGAGATTAACAGGCAATTTGGACATAACATATGGCTGAAAAGTACCTCTGTGTCTCTCCTCATCCTCCCAGGCTAGGAGGTCACTGTTTTGGTCGGGAGAATGTGATTGTCCTATACCTTGTCATTTTGTGGCTGTTTTTCGCACTGGCCACTCAGAAGGCCAGTGTCGGACAGCTATGTAGGAAACATCTGTACCTGTGTCCAAGATTCTTTTAAACCATTTTTTATTAATTGGTAGTTTTAAGATTGGTCTATTCTTTTTGATCTCTTGTATCCAATATGCATTTGACGATCCGAATCTTTTATTTTTTTTTCTTTTGCTCTGTGAGCATTTGTCCCGTCAGCATTCGTGGAAGCAGAACTAGTTGTGTTATTCGGGTACCTGAGGGGATGACTGAAATACAACTGGGAGAATGAGTCATAACTTTAAGTTCTCTAGTATAATCCTTATCTATGATTTTTGGGGACACATGAATTTTCTTTATGGTGGTGTTGCTTCTGCCTATCAATAATCCACAGCACCTTGGGGCAATGGTCCATAGACTCCTGTGGGTAATGCTTGTATCTCCATTTTAGGGGTTAATACTGTGTAGGCGGTGGAACTGAGGTCTAATCCTGCGCTGCCTGGGGTTGCCCGGAACAATTTTTGAATGGATTTTCCCTTACGGGGTGACTGTTCTCTCTCTGGGATGACTGTTTTTGCATGTGCAGGGCCCCATAACATTGACGATTTGGGGCCTGGGGCTGGCCCCTCACCCAGTTTTCCGGCAACAAGAGATTGCCCACTTTATCTCGTTTCGATTTGTAATCTTTTGCCTAATGTTTCTTTTTTTTTACATCGGGGACACGGGGATGGAGCAGAATTAGGCTTAAGATTTTTGTCAGGGCATTGTTTTACTCGATGTCCTATCTTTTTACAATTAAAACAGGGCCCCATACCTTGTCGGCCATAGCGTGTATCTAGCTTAGATTGTTGGTACATGACTTTTTTGATGGGTCTGCCTTGCATAGCAGCAGCTTGCACCAGACCTTGGGTATATGAGGGCCCTATATCTGAACATAATCTAATATAATCTGAAAGGGTAGATTTCTTTTTAAAAGGTCTGAGAACGGATTGACACGTAGATTTGGCATTCTCATAGGCCAATTGGGTTACGAGCGCACTGTTGGCGTCAGAATCCCCAAAAGTTTTTTTTGCGACTTGTAAGAGTCTAGACACGAATTGTTGGAATGGTTTATCTGGCCCTTGCCTGATTTTTGATAACTGTTTAGTTTTTTTAGAGGACTCAGGTAGACCCCTCTATGCCTTTTTTGCTGCATTATTAGTCCGTGCATAAACCCTTACTTGAAATGTCATTTGATTAGGAAGATCAGAATACTGTCCTTTCCTTGTTAGCATATCAAATGTGATAGGTATTTGCTGTTGAAAATTTATCTGAGCGGTCCTTTTGCAATTTTCATAAAATTCAGATTTTTATAACAGATAATCACCCCCCGTTAGGCAAGCATGAGCCAAACCTTTTTAATCTGCTGGTGGAAGAGCTTCGGTTGCCATAGCATCTAAAATATTGAGCGTAAAAGGAGCAGTGGGACCATATTTATCGCAAGCCTCTTTTAATTCTTTAAATCGCTTGAAGGGAAACGGCAACCATTCTCTAATCATTCCTCCATTACCATCGGGTCTCTCAAAGATTGGAAAAGCAAAAAAACCCTCAATATCCTGTCCAGCCGCTTTAGCGGCATGAACAACAGACTGTAAAGGAGATCTCTGTGTGTTGGGCAGCGGGCAATGTATCGCTGGCAGGCATGGAACTATTGGCATTGTCGGAGGCAGGTCTAGTAGGGGTGGCCCACAGGTATAAGGCTTATTAGAAGGGTCCCAAGGAGGGGGGTCCATCCCTGCCATATGGGTAGGGGTGTAAGGCCTGTCTATCCATGGGGGTCCCTTATCTGGTTGTTTCCATGGATTCAGCGGGGCCTGACTGCCCACTGCCACCGTAAGTCTTGCCATTTCTCCCTGTAGTTGCTTTAGCTGTTCTGCAAAGGTTTCTGAGGGACATCCTTTTGGTGGCTTTGGACCAGGCTCTACTAGAGCCAAAAGCGGAGGATATCTTTTTTTTTTTTTATACCTAGTTGTTTCCTCCTCAAACTCTTCCTGGGCAGTGGGATCTAGAGGATCATCCTGGGAGTCTTCCTCCGGGGACTCATGATATAAAGGTTTAGCTCTGGGCTGTTCTATGGCTTCTGATAAAAGAAAATTGTTTTTTAATGTTACTTTCTCTTTTTTAGCTGGCGCTACCGCCACTTGGGGAACTTCCTCTTTCCCCAAATCTTTTAGTTTTTTTTATTTTAAACTGTTCATGGCGTAAATCTAAACAATCTCGGACCAATGTCCATAAACCAAAAATTTCCACTGGGACCTTGTGCGTTCCGTTAGCAGTGTAATAATCCTGTAATTTCTTCCCTACCTTAGTCTAGGTATCTATACTTACAGTTCCCTCTTCGGGGAACCAGGGGCATACTTTCTCTATATACTCTAGGAATTTTTTTAATTGATCTTTCCCTATTTTTGTCACGCGGGCGGCGAGCATGTGCTTTAATCCTTTCATATATAATGCACGGCTCCCTGTTTGCCCCATGTTGCTCCCATAGTACTTACTGTTCTCCAAAAAGATAGCCTTCTTTTCAGGCTGGGCCCCTGCCGAGCTGTGTCCTTCACCGGATCCCCTGTTTCAGGTCCCGGTTCGGACGCCACTTGCGGCGGACCAGCCGTCGCTGAATCGAACGGTTCCTGATCGGGGGGCGAGGATGAACTGATACACAAGGCACAGTTGTTAAGGGAGGGCTGGTGCTCCCAAGCGTCACCAGCAACGAGTTTATTTTCACTTGAGTATTTATCCACATTCTGAGGATAGTGTACGTACAAGACGTGTCTCCTTCCACAAGTTCTCAGCAGGCAAACTGTATTTTGCTATATTAAACTTTGCAAAGGCATTCTGAACCTCCCCACACGACCTGGCTGCGGTCCGACTCAAGGACAAAGGCTGCGCTCAAAGCCTTCGGTTCCCAAAACACCGCTCAAGGTCTCTGACTCTCAACATGGCTCAAGGCCTCTGGCTCCCAAAACACTGCTCAAGGCCACTGGCTCTCAACACATGTCCTGTGGAAATACACAAGTATACACTCGCCCCCATGTTAACACTGCATCCTATTATATCTTTTGAAGACGGCTGGTGTATAAGCAGGGGCATTGTCCGTTTTGTTTGCCCTGGAAATTCCCAAGTAGAAAAAGCATAGACAAAGGTGCTGGATCACATCCTTAAAGGCGTCTCTTGTATGTGCCAAGGCAATAACATGAGAAAAGATCCACACACACATGCACGTAGGAGAGTTTACCAAAGATAGAACATGAGTAACATGCATCTGCCAAAGATCATTAGGCCTCAGGCCTCTAGGGTTCTAATTGACCTTTGCTATAGGCAATTACTAGGTTTGCCCCCTTTGTTAGTAAAGTAGCCAGCTGTGCCGAATAAGATGGAACTATCTTTCTAGGTATAAAGGGCAGATGTAACCATTTAAAGGTGCCTCATATTAAGCCTCATTAAAGGCCTGCAAAACCAAACTGGTCTTAAAGCTTGATCCACAAACCCCTTGCCATAGGGTGGGTCTATTTTTCATGCCCTAAGGCAAAATTTTCCATTGACACCTCTGAGAAGACTGCTTAACATTCTCAGAAGGCAGGCCAAAGGCAAATCCAGGACAATCTTCCCGATCTAGGGGAACAGTGAGAAAACATTTGGAACAGCCAACATTTTCCCAGCCTCTGGATCAAAGGAGGAGAAATTTTAATCCTAATCCTGTGTAGTTTTAAAATCTATGTCTTTAACCATAGTCCGTCCTGACCATACATAAAATACCCCTTTTGAAAGATTTTTCCTTCACGAACCTTCTACAACTTGTCTTTGGCATTTATATTTTGTCCAAAGCCATTTCTTTCCAAATAACCAGTCTGAGTTAGAGCAATATTACTTTTTACCTTCAGCAAAAGCATATATCTATTTCTTATGTCCTTCTTTCACATCTCCTACTTTCTTACATACAGAGTTGTTTTCCTCATTTCCCTCAGTCTTACACTCCCCAGAACTTTAACTGCTAGAAACATTAGCCTTCAGTGAAAAGTAAGTAGTAACCAATTGTGAACTCTGTTAGATCAGAATTTGTTAGATAGCAACCTTATGAATCCATGAAGCATAACATATGTTTTTCAACAGTTCCCAATATCCTTAGAGTTTTGCAACAGGTCCAAAGCACAAATCTACATCCAGTAATTAGTGTTTCAGCTTTTTATCATTATATGGTCAATGAATTAGTCTCAAGTTCTCACGCAAGCCAAACTTTCAACACTTTAGGTTACCAAGAACACAGAAAGCTATCCCAACATTTACCCACGCAAACCACAAGGCAGACAAAGTTGACCATCACTTTCAGGCTTCCTTTTGCTAACAAATTGGAACAAAGATAAGGTGAGCTTGCTTGACCTTCAGTAAATCTCACTAGAACAAATTTTCACATTTAATACTGATAACTTTAGAGACAGATCCATAAAACTCCTATTTATTTGACCGAGGTGGTAGTAAAAGATCCCAACGGCCCATGTATAGAATCATATGGCTGCTAGTAAAACCTAGCTCCTTTAACACTGAGAAGTTTTCACCGAGCAATCAAAGACCCAATAAAGATGAAACCCAAATCTTTGGTTTTCCCTTAGAAAGAGAAAAAATCTTTGTTTACATTATCTTATCAGGAGCTGAACAGTCCAAGAAAACTTTGTTTTAAAAGGAGAGAAAAGCAGAACTTTAACTTTATACCAGTGTACTTTTGAAATCCCATTCATAATTTTCTCTTGTGGAAACAGTGAGGACATTTCAAAAGGCGTTTGTTTGTTTGTTTGTTTCCTTACAACAATGTAGGGGTGGGGAGCAGAATGCTACCTGAGGCATTGAAGAGGCAGAGACCTAGGCTCCACCCTAGGCGGTTGCAGAAACAGGAAGAGGAGGAAGGGAGGACAGAATGGGCACAGAGGCCTAGAGGCTTGAAGGCAGATTAAAGCAGCCTGAAGGCAGCCTGAAGCACACAGGGTGGAGAAAAGAGTTTTACGTGGTCTTAAAGTCCATCCTCCAGTTTAATGATTCGGACCTGGATGGGGTGGCCCTTGCCATCGGTGACCTGAGGCCCCCCCTTGTCTGAAAGTCTCCAGGACTTTTCGCTGGCTAACTTTCCTCGTGGGATGTGGAGGACTGAATACTGTGCTCCGATGTCAACAAGGAAGTCAACAGGGGTCCCCTCCACTTTAAGAGTTACCCTGGGCTCGGGGAGAGGGTCCGAACCCCGACTCCCCTAATCACTTAGTTCACCTAGCTCTAAGATTTTTACTCGATTAGCCTTGCTTTTCTTCCCAGCCACCTCCCTCGGACATTTTTGGACCCAATGCCCTATCTCCTTGCAGCATGCACACTGACCTTTCTGCAGCGTCTGCTTCCCCCCACCTCTGGTGGTTCCTTTACCTCCTTTTGAGTCATCAGCCAGTTGCCAGAGACGACGGTCTCCTTCCTCAGGATGGTCGGCAATGGTAGCTAGTAGTATTCTGACCAGGTCTCGTGTCTGTTTGCTGCTGGCAGCCTCCATGGTGTGAGCCTGCCTATCCTCAGGAGGCTCCCAGTTGTTGTATACTTTTCGGCTCTTACCAGCAAATCCTACAGACTTTTTTTTCTCCCAATCTGTATATTTTCTGTCATTTCCTTCTGATGTCTGCGGCCGATTGATTTACAAAGGCCATGATAGCAACCGCCTTGCTTTCCAGAGCCTCTGGATCCATAGGGGTACAGGCACAGAACACCTCCATGATTCATTCCAAAAAGGCTGTCAGGGACTCATCCTTTCTTTGTTGTATGTTCCCAACCTTGGCCAGATTGGTTGGCTTTAGTAGCCATTTGGAGACCCCCCATTAGAGTCTGGCGGGAGACCCGGAGCCTCTCCTTACTGTCTGCCGTATTAAAATACCACTCGGGCCAAGTTAAGGGGAATGAGTTATCTATCTGTGCCTAGTTGGTGGTGGGATACCCGTCTGCACCTGGAACTAGTTTTTAGGCCTCATTGAGGATTCTTTTCCTCTCCTTAATCGTGAACAGGACCTGCAAAAGCTGCTGGCAGTCATCCCATATGGGCTGATGGGTAAAGAGAACAGAATCTAATAAATCAATAAGCCCTGCCAGTTTTTCTAAAAACTTTGGATTAGCTTGAGTCCGCCACACAATGCTCCACAAAATGACACACACAAAAACAGACAAACAGAGGGCGCCTAAAAACAATCCCGACGGTTTCCCTCGGAAGCAGCCCCTTCAGGCCCTTGGCGGAAACCTCCCGACGGCTTCCCTCGCAAGCAGCCCCTTCAGGCTCTTTGCGGAAACCTACAGACGGGGTGAGGGACGTCTCCCTACACTCCCCACCAGCGACCCTCCAGCGAGTCCGCCTAGGTCCTTTGCCGGTCCTTCAGAAAATGAGCTCACAAAGAAGAGACAGACAACAGACAGACATTGACCATGGTCAGTCAGGCTCTTCGGGTCGGGAGTCCCCCGGGAGTTTTGGGGTATCCCGGACGAGCCCCCATATGTTATTCCCAGATTTAGGGGACCCCAAGAACCACCAGGGAGCCGAGTCCGATGCAAGAACACAGAGTCTTTAATCGAGCTAGCTCGAGCTCAATCTCCTACCGCACCGACGCAGCAGTGGGTCGAGAGAGAGAGAGAGAGTTTCCCAAGGTGCAAGAGTTTTAAAGGAGTAGTGGGAAGGGTGATGGTCGTGGCCCTGGCCGATTGGCTGAGGTCAGGGTCCTGTTCCATTCCAAGGCAGGAAACAGGTGTCTCTTGCTTTCAAGTCAGGAAACAAGTGTCTCTATTTGGGTGGATATGGGTGCTCTAAGGATTGGTCCCAGCTGGTCTGGTGAGAAGTGGAATCTGATTAATTGGTCCGGGTTGGTCTATTGAGGGGTGCATCCTAATTGATTTGGTCCTAGACTTTCGGAATCCCGAGTGGCCCTAACACCACCGCGGGTTCAATGAAAGGCCACCTTGGGAGGTGTTTCGGTCAAAGCTGAGGGCCAGGTAAGTGGCCTGCAGCTCCCATAGGCTCTTTGCCCACCCTGCCCGCCAGTTGGCTGCGAGGGCCTCCGGGTGGACGGGGGCGGCCCCTGCTTTTTGAGGCACGCAGGACTCCATTGCAGCCATAGAAACGGGTTTTGTTGGTCCGCAGTTAGGCCCGAGCCTGCAGCTTTCTAACCTGCCTGGAATGTGACCAGGAAGGTAGTGGAGCGGTTTCTCTCTCCCGTGGACGTAGGTGTCTCCTGCTTCTCCTGTGACCGGAGAACTCAGAAGCGTAACCTCTGCGCATCTCAAGCAGGACACAGACAAAAACAGAGATTCGGGGCGCTGTCAGGACCGGTGTCGGGGTTCAGAAGGTCACATTTGCCAGGCTGTGATAGGAATAAGCAGTTGCGCCCAGGGTGCCCTGTTCCAGGGAGCTTGGCGTGGTGTGGCGTGTCGGCGTCCATCATTCCGACGGCCCCAGCAGGCGGAAGGGTCGGCGGTGTCCACAGCCACACCGGGCAAGTGCGGCAGCCTCCGAGCAGAGATCCCTCGAGTCGGCCATGCTCGTTGTGGGGACGTGGAGGTCACTGTGGCCTTGTGGGAGAAGCGCGGCACCAACACATCTCACCAAAACAGGGACTCAACTCTTACGGATGACGGAACACGAACGTCAGGAACCGTGCTTGGTCTGAGAGGGGCCCAGGACCCACCAAGTGGGCCCAGGAGGGAGACCATGGGGCTCCGTTCCCTAAGCCAGAGTCTGGAGGACCAGTGCCGGCAGTTTGGGAAGGAGTAGTCGCGGGCCCAGCTCGGATCTGGTGGGGGTGTTAGTGTGGTCGTCTAGGGACTGACACCAGAAGGGGCTTGAAAGGCAAGAGAGGGCCATTAGCGGGGAGAGGAAAGGCGGCTCAGGGGAAGGAAATAGCACAGGAAGGTGATGAAGGAGAAAGGAGTCCAGAAACCCTGTGTGACTGTGGTGTGAGTGTGTTGGGCGTGTGTCGCGTATGTGTGTGTGGTATGTCACAAATGTGTTCTGTGCGGTGGGTTGCGTGTGCATGTGTGGTGTGTGAGCGTCTGGATGGACGTGTCCGCACAGGTGTCTCGTGCCGACCCCTGGCCCCCTCACGTGCCCTGGGCACATGGATTCGGGGGCAGCAGATCCCTCACTGCCCCCCGACTCAGGAGGGGAACAGGATGTGAGATGGCCAGATGGAGGCCTTGGAAAGTTCTGGCAATTGATAGATGAGATCCTGAACGGGGATAGGCCTCTCAGGGCCACATGCCCCTCACCCCCGCCTCTTCCTACACCTCGGCCTAGGTGGTACATCCGAGGGAGGGGCAGCCTAGGGCGGTGGGGTCCGTCCTGACCTGGAGGGAGGTGCCAGCCTAGGCTCCCAGTGGGTGCATCATCACGGGGAACTTTGGGATCGACATCTTGCGTGAAACAGGAAGTTGAGGGTCAGGACCCACTGCGGCTTCAGTGAAAGTAGACCTTGGTAGGTATTGTGGTCAAAGCTGAGGGCCACGTAGGTGGCCTGCAGCACCCTTAGCCTCTTTGCACACCCTGCCTGCCAGTTGGCTGTGGGGGACCCCGGGTGGGGCGGGGGGCCGCCCTGATATTATGAGGCAGGCTGGACTCCATTGCTGCCATAGCAACGTTTTGTTGCTCCTCAGTTAGGCCCAACCCTGCAGCTTTCTATCCTGCCTGGAGTGTGACCAGGAGTGTAGTGCAGCGGTTTCTGTCTCCCGTGCGGTACGTGTCTCCTTCTTCTCCTGTGACCGGAGAACTCGGAAGTGCAAACTCTGCGCATCCCAAGCAGGACACAGAAGAAAACAGAGATTCGGGGCACTGTCAGGTCCGGTTTCGGGGTTCAGAACGTCACGTTTGCCAGGCTGTAATAGGAACAGGGAGGTGCGCCCAGGACGCCCTGTTCCAGGGAGCTTGGCGTCGTGTGGCGTGGCGGCTTCCATCATTCCCATGGCCCCCGCAGGCGGCAGGGTCTGTGGTGTCCACAGTGACCTCAGGCCAGTGCAGAAGCCTCCGCGCAGAGCTCCCTCAAGTCGGCCATGCTCGTGGTGGGGACGTGGAGGTGACGTTGGCCTTCTGGGAGCAGCGCGGGACCAACACATCTCACCAAAACAGAGACTGAAACCATAGGGATGACGGAACACGAACGTCAGCAACCGAGCTTGGGCTGAGAGGGGACCCAGGCCCCACCAAGTGGGCCCAGTAGGGAGACCATGGGGCTCCCTTCCCTCGGCATGAGTTTGGAGGACCAGTCCCGACAGTTTGGGAAGAAGTAGATGCGGGCCCAGCTCGGATCTGGTGGAGGAGTTAGGGAGGTCGTCTAGGGACTGACACCTGAAGGGGCTTGAAAGACAAGAGAGGGCCATTAGCGAGAGTGGAGAGGCGTCTCAGGGCAAGGAAATAGCACAGAAAGGTCATGAAGCATAAAGGAGTCCAGAAACCCTGTGTGCCTGTGGTGTGGGTGTGATGGGCGTGTGTGGCGTATGTGTGTGTGGTATGTCACAAATGTGTTCTGTGCGGTGGGTTGCGTGTGTATGTGTGGTGTATGAGTGTCTGGATGGACGTGTCCGCACAGGTATCTCGTGTCGACCGCCGGTCCCCTCACGTGCCCTGGGCACATGGATTCGGGGGCAGCAGATCCCTCACTGCCCCCCGACTCAGGAGGGGAGCAGGATGTGAGATGGCCAGATGGAGGCCTTGGAAAGCTCTTGCAATTGATAGATGAGATCCTGAA
This sequence comes from Paguma larvata, assembly GCA_030068075.1. NCBI lineage: Eukaryota > Metazoa > Chordata > Mammalia > Carnivora > Viverridae > Paguma > Paguma larvata. Next base: position 21,773 of record JAINVK010000929.1, read on the forward strand.
CTGGGATAGGCCTCGCAGGGCCACATGCCCCTCTCACCCGTCTCTTCCTTCACCTCGGCCTATGTGGTACATCCGAGGGAGGGGGCAGGCTAGGGCGGTGGTGTCCGTACTGACCTGGAGGGAGCGTGCCAGCCTGGGCTCCCAGTGGGTGCATCATCACGGGGAACTTTGGGATCGACATCTTGCGTGAAACAGGAAGTTGAGGGCCAGGACCCACTGCGGCTTCAGTGAAAGTAGACCTTGGTAGGTATTGTGGTCAAAGCTGAGGGCCACGAATGTGGCCTACAGCACCCTTAGGCTCTTGCCCACCCTGCCTGCCAGTTGGCTGCAGGGGCCCCCCGGGTGGGGCGGGGGGCGGCCCTGGGATTATGAGGCAGAATGGACTCCATTGCTGCCATAGCAACGTTTTGTTGCTCCTCAGTTAGGGCCAAGCCTGCGACTTTCTATCCTGCCTGGAGTGTGACCAGGAATGTAGTTGAGCGATTTCTGTCTCCCGTGCGGTACTTGTCTCCTTCTTCTCCTGTGACCGGAGAACCCGGAAGTGCAAACTCTGCGTATCCCAAGCAGGACACAGAACAAAACGGAGATTCGGGGCACTGTCAGGTCCGGTTACGTGGTTCAGAAGGTCACGTTTGCCAGGCTGTGATAGGTACAGTGAGGTGTGCCCAGGACGCCCTGTTCAAGGGAGCTTGGCGTCGTGTGGCGTGGTGGCTTCCATCATTCCCACGGCCCCCGCAGGCGGCACGGTCTGCGGTGTCCACAGCGACCCCGGGCCAGTGCGTCAGCCTCCGCGCAGAGCTCCCTCGAGTCGGCCATGCTCGTGGTGGGGACGTGGAGGTGACGTTGGCCTCGTGGGAGCAGCGCGGGACCAACACACCTCACCAAAACAGGGACTGAACCCTTAGGGATGACGGAACACGAACGTCAGCAACCGAGCTTGGGCTGAGAGGGGACCCAGGCCCGACCAAGTGGGCCCAGGAGGGAGACCATGGGGCTCCCTTCCCTCTACCTGAGTCTGGAAGACCAGTCCCGGCAGTAGACGTGGGCCCAGCTCGGATCTGGTGGGGGTGTTAGGGAGGTCGTCTAGAGATTGATACCAGCAGGGTCTTGAAAGGCAACAGAGGGCCATTAGCGGTGCATGGAGAGGCGGCTCCAGGCCAACGAAATAGCACAGAAAAGTTATGAAGGAGAAAGGATCTCGGAAAACCTGTGTGCCTGTGCTGTGTTTGCTTGTGGTGTGTGTGCCTGTGGTGTGGGTGTGGTGCACGTGTGTGGTGTATGTGTGTGTGGTATGTCACAGATGTGTTCTGTGTGGTTGGTTGCATGTGCATGTGTGGTCTGTGAGCGTGTGGATGGACATGTCCGCACAGGCGTCTCATGCGGGCCACTCACACGTGCCCTGGTAACGTTGTTTCGGGGGCAGCAGATCCCTCACTGCCCCCGACTCAGGATGGGAACAGGATGTGTGATGGCCAAATGGGGGCCTTGGAAAGCTCTTGCACTTGATAGTTGAGATCCTGAGCCGAGACAGTACCCTCAGGGCCACATGCCCCTCACCCCCCCCTCTTCCTCCACCTCGGCCTTGGTGGGACCTCTGAGGGAGGGGTCGGCTAGGCCGGTGGTGTCCGTCCTGACCTGTAGCGAGCGTGCCAGCCTGGGCTCCCAAGGGGAGTATCATCACGTGGAACTTTGGTATCGACATCCTGCCTGAAGCAGGAAGGTGTGGGCCAGGTACCATCGTGGGTTCAATGAAAGGCCACCTTGTGAGGTTTTGCGGTCAAAGCTGAGGACCACGTAGGTGGCCTGCAGCACCCCTAGCCTCTTTGCCAACCCTGCCCGCGAGTTGGCTTTGGGGGCCCCCGGGTGGAAGGGGGGCGACCCCGGCTTTATGAGGGCGCCTGGACTCCATTGCTGCCATAGCAACTGGTTTTGTTGCTCCTCAGTTAGACCCGAGCCAGCGGCTTTCTATCCTGCCTGGAGTGTGACCAGGAATGTAGTGGAGCGGTTTTTGTCTCCCGTGTAGGTAGGTATCTCCTGCTTCTCCTGTGACCGGAGAACACGGAAGCGTAACCTCTGCCCATCCCAAGCAGGACACAGAACAAAACAGTGATTCGGGGCTCTGTGAGAACCGGTGTCGGGGTTCAGAAGGTCACGTTTGCCAGGCTGTGATAGGAACAAGCAGGTGCGACCAGGGCGCCCTGTTCCAGGGAGCTTGGCGTGGTGTGGCGTGGCGACGTCCATCCTTCCGACGGCCCCGGCAGGTGGCAGGGTATGCGGTATCAACAGCCACACCGGGCCAGTGCGGCACCCTCCGCGCAGAGCTCCCTCGAGTCGGCAATGCTCTTGGTGGGGACGTGGAGGTGACGTTGGCCTGGTGGGAGCAGCGCAGCACCAACACATCTCACCAAAACAGGGACTGTACCCTTAGGGATGACGGAACACGAACTTCAGGAACCGAGCTTGGTCTGAGAGGGGCCCAGGCCCCACCAAATGGGCCCAGGAGGGAGACCATAGGGCTCCCTTCCCTCCGACTGAATCTGGAGGACCAGTCCCGGCAGTTTGGGAAGGAGTAGACACGGGCCCAGCTCGGATCTGGTGGGGGTGTAAGGAGGTCGTCTAGGGACTGACACCAGCAGGGGCTTGAAAGGCAAGAAAGGGCCATTAGCGGAGGTTGGAGAGGCGGCTCAGGGCAAGGAAATAGCACAGAAAGGTGATGAAGGAGAAAGGAGTCCAGAAACCCTGTGTGCCTGTGGTGTGGGTGTGTTGGGCGTGTGTGGAGTATGTGTGTGGTATGTCACAAATGTGTTCTGTGCGGTGGGTTGCGTGTGCATGTGTGGTGTGTGAGCGTCTGGATGGACGTGTCCGCATAGGTGTCTCGTGCCGGCCCCCAACCCCCTCACGTGCCCTGGGCAAATGGATCGAGGGCAGCACATCTCTCACTGCCCCACGACTCAGGAGGGGAATAGGATGTGAGATGGCCAAATGGGGGCCTTGGGAAGCTCCTGCACTTGATAGTTGAGATCCTTAGCGGGGAGAGGCCTCTCAGGTCCACATGCACCTCAACCCCGACTCTTCCTCCACCTAGGCCTTGGTGGGACCTCCGAGGAAGGGGCCAAGCTCAGGGCGGTGGTGTCCGACCGGACCTGGAGGGAGCATGCCAGCCTCGGCTCCCAGTGGGTGCATCATCACGGGGAACTTTGGGATCCACATCCTGCGTTTAGCAGGAAGTTGAGGGTCAGGACCTACCGCGGGTTCACTTAAAGGCCTCCTTGTGAGGTGTTACGGTCAAAGCTGAGGCCACGTATTAGGACACTGAGAGGGGAGAGGCCCCTCAGGGCCACATGCACCTCACCCCCTCCTCTTCCTCCACCTCGGCCTTGTTGGGATCTCCGAGGGAGGGGGCAGGCTCAGGTCGTTGGTGTCCGACCTGACCTGGAGGGAGATTGCCAGCCTGGGCTCCCAGTGGGTGCATCATCACGGGGAACTTTGGGATCGACATCCTGCATGAAGCAGGAGGCTGAGGGCTAGGACCCACCGCGGGTTCACTTTAAGGCCACCTTGTGAGGTGTTTCGGTCAAAGCTGAGGGCCACGTAGGTGGCCTGCAGCACCCTTAGGCTCTTTGCCCACCCTGCCTGCCAGTTGGCTGCGGGGGCCCCCTGCTGATGCAGGGAGCGGCCCCGGCTCTTGAGGTACGCAGGACTCCATTGCTGCCATAGCAACGGTTTTGTTGCTCCTCAGTTAGGCCCAAGCCTGCGGCATTCTATCCTGCCTGGAGTGTTACCAGGAAGGTAGTGGAGCGGTCTCTGTCTCCCGTGGTGGTAGGTGTCTCCTTCTTCTCCTGTGAACAGAGAACTCAGAAGCGTAACCTCTGCGCATCCAAAGGAGGACACAGAAGAAAACCGTGATTCGGGGCGCTATCAGGACCGGAGTCATGGTTCAGAAGGTCACGTTTGCCAGGCTGTGATTGGAACACGCATGTGTGCCCAGGGCGCCCTGTTCCAGGGAGCTTGGCGTGGTGTGACGTGGCAGCATCCATCCCTCCGACAGCCCCGGCAGGCGGTAGGGTCTGCAGTGTCCACAGCCAAACCGGGCCAGTGCGGCAGTCTCCCCACAGGGCTCCCTCGAGTCAGCAATGCTCGTGGTGGGTACGTGGAGGTGACGGTGGCCTTGTGGGAGCAGCGCAGCACCAACACATCTCACCAAAACAGGGACTGAACCCTTAGGGATGACGGAACACGAACGTCAGGAACCGAGCTTGGGCTGAGAGGGGACACAAGACCCACCAAGTGGGCCCAGAAGGGAGTGGTCTGCCATCCATCGGACTGAGTCTGGAGGACCTGTCCTGGCAGTTGGGGAAGGAGTAGACGCGGGCACAGCTCGGATCTGGTTGGGTGTTAGGGAGGTCGTCTAGAGACTGACACAAGAACGGTCTTTAACGGCAAGAGACGGCAATTAGCGGTGGGTGGAGAGGTGGCTCCAGACCAATGAAATAGCACAGAAAGGTCATGACGGAGAAAGGAGTCCAGAAACCCTATAGCATATAGTGTGTGTGCTTGTGGTGTGTGTGCCTTTGGTGTGGGTGTGTTGGGCGTGTGTGGAGTATCTGTGCGTGGTATGTCACAAATGTGTTCTGTGTGGTGGGTTGCGTGTGCATGTGTGGTGTGTGACCGTGTGGATGGACGTGTCAGCACAGGTGTCTCGTGCAGGCCATCCACACGTGCCCTTGGAACATGGTTTCGGGGGCTGCAGATCCCTCACTGCCCCCCGAATCAGCAGGGGAACAGGATGTGTGATGGCCAAATGGGGGCCTTGGAAATCTCCTGCACTTGATAGTTGAGACCCTGAGACGGGACAGTCCCCTCAGGGCAACATGCCCCTCACCCCCTCCTCTTCCTCCATCTCATCCTTGGTTGGACCTCTTAGGGAGGGGGTAAGCTAGGGCGGTGGTGTCCAACCTGTCCTGGAGGGAGCGTGCCAGCCTGGGCTCCCAGGGGGTATATCATCACGGGGAACTTTGAGATCGACATCCTGCCGGAAGCAGGAAGTTGAGGGCCAGGAGCAACCGCGGGTTCAATGAAAGCCCACCTTGGGATGTGTTGCGGTCAAAGCTGAGGGCCACGTAGGTGGTCTGCAGCACCCCTAGGCTCTTTGCCCACCCTGCCCGCCATTTGGCTGCGGGGGCTCCCGGGTGGAGGGGAGCTGCCCTGTCTTTATGAGGCGCGCTGGATTCCATTGCTCCCATAGCAATGGGTTTTGTTGCTCCTCAGTTAGACCCAAGCCTGTGGCTTTCTATGCTGCCGGGAGTGTGACCAGGAAGGTAGTGGAGCGATATCTGTTTCTCGTGTAGGTAGGTGTCTCCTGCTTCTCCTGTGACCGGAGAGCCCAGAAGCATAAATTCTGCGCATCCCAAGCAGGACACAGTACAAAACAGAGATTCGGGGCACTGTCAGGACCTGTGTCGGGGTTCAGAAGGTCACGTTTTCCAGGCTGTGATAGGAACAAGCAGGTGCGCCCAGGGCGCCCTGTTCCAGGGAGCTTGGCGTCGTGTGTCGTGGCGGCTTCCATCATACCGACGGCCCCGGCAGGCGCCAGGGTCTGCGGTGTCCACAGCCACACCAGGCTAGAGCGGCAGCCTCCGCGCAGAGCTCCTTCAAGACGGCACTGCTCGTGGGGGGGACATGGAGGTGACGTTGGCCTTGTGGGAGCAGTGCGGCACCAACACATCTCACCAAGACAGGGACTGAACCCTTAGGGATGACGGAACACAAACGTAGGAACCGAGCTTGGGCTGAGAGGGAACCCAGGCCCCACCAAGTGGGCCCAGGAAGGAGACCATGGGTCTCCCTTCCCTCTGCCTGAGACTTTAGGACCAGTCCCGGCAGATTCGGAAGGAGTAGACGTGTGCCCAGCTCAGTTCTGGTGGGGGTGTTAGGGAGGTCGTCTAGAGACTGACACCAGCAGGGTCTTGAGAGGCAACAGAGGGCCATTAGCGGTGCGAGGAGAGGCGGCTCAGGCCAACGAAATAGCACAGAATGGTTATGAAGGAGAAAAGATTCCGGAAAACCTGTGTACCTGTGGAGTGTGTGCTTGTGGGGTATGTACCTGTGGTGTGGGTGTGTTGCGCGTCTGTGGTGTATGTGTGTGTGGTATGTCACAAATGTGTTCTGTGTGGTGGGTTGCTTGTGCATGTGAGGGCCACGTAGGTGGCCTGCATCTCCCCTAGGCTCTTTGCCCACCCTGCCCGCCAGTTGGCTTTGGGCGCCTCCGGGTTGAGGGGGGCGGCTCCGGCTTTTTGAGGCACGCTGGACTCCATTGCTGCCATAGCAACGGGTTTTGTTGCTCCTCAGTTAGGCCCGAGACTGCGGCTTTCTATCGTGCCTGGAGTGTGACCAGGAAGGTAGAGGAGCGGTTTCTGTCTCCTGTGGAGGTAGGTGTCTCCTGCTTATCCTGTGACCGGAGAGCTCGGAAGCGTAATCTCTGCGCCTCCGAAGCAGGACACAGAACAAAACAGAGATTCGGGGCACTATCAGAACCGGTGTCGGGGTTCAGAAGGTCACGTTTGCCAGGCTGTGATAGGAACAAGCAGGTGCGCCCAGGGCGCCCTATTCCAGGGAGCTTGGCGTCGTGTGGCGTGGCGACGTCCTTCCTTCCTACGGTCCCGGCAGGCGGCAGTGACGGCGGTGTCCTACAGCCACACCGGGACAGTGCGGCAGCCTACGCGCAGAGCTCCCTCGAGTCGGCCATGCTCGTGGTGGGGACGTGGAGGTGACGGTGGCCTTGGGGCAGCAGCGAAGCACCAACACATGTCACCAAAAAGGGACTGAACCCTTAGGGATGACAGAACACGAACGTCAGGAACCGAGCTTGGGCTGAGAGGGGACCCAGGCCCCACCAAGTGGGCCCAGGAGGGAGACCATGGGGCCCCCTTCCCTCTGCATGAGTCTGGAGGACCAGTCCCGACAGTTTGGGAAGAGTAGAAGCGGGCCCAGCTCGGATTAGGTGGGGGTGTTAGGGAGGTGGTCTAGAGACTGACACCAGCGGGGGCTTGAAAGGCAGGAGAGGGCCATTAGCAGGGGGTGGAGAGGCGACTCCAGGTCATGAAAATAGCACAAAAAGGTCATGAAGGAGACAGGTGTCCAGAAACCCTGTGTGCCTGTGGTGTGGGTGTATTGTACTTGTGTGGTGTATGTGTGTGTGGTGTGTCACAAATGTGTTCTGTGCGGTGGGTTGCGTGTGCATGTGAGGTCTGTGCGCGTTTGGATGTACGTGTCCGCACAGGGGTCTCCTGCGGGCCACCCACACTTGCCCTGGGAACGTTCGGGAGCAGATATCCCTCTGCCAACCGACTCAGGAGGGGATCAGGATGTGTGATGGCCAAATTGGGGCCTTGGAAATCTCCTGCACTTGATAGTTGAGACCCTGAACGGGGAGAGTCCCCTGGGGCCACATGCCCCTCACCCCCGCCTGTTCCTCCACCTCGGCCTTGGTGGGGTCTCCGAGGGAGGGGGCAGGCTCAGGGCGTTGGTGTCCGACCTGACCTGGATGGAGCGTGCCAGCCTGGGCTCCCAGTGGGTGCATCATCACGGGGAACTTTGGGATCGACATCCTGCGTGAAGCAGGATGTTGAGGGCCAGGACCCACCGCGGGTTCAATGAAAGGCCACCTTGGGAGGTGTTTCGATCAAATCTGAGAGCCACGTAGGTGGCCTGCAGCACCCCTAGGCTCTTTGCCCAACCTGTCTGCCAAGTGGCTGCGGGGGCCCCCAGCTGGGGAGGGGGGCGGCCCCGGCTTTATGAGGCAGGCCGGACTCCATTGCTGCCATAGCAACCTTTTGTTGCTCCTCAGTTAGGCCCAAGCCTGCAGCTTTCTATCCTGCCTGGAGTGTGACCAGGAAGGTTGTGGAGCGGTTTCTGTCTCCCGCGGTGGTAGGTGTCTCCTTCTTCTCTTGTGACCAGAGAACTCGGAAGCGTAAACTCTGACCAACCCAAGCAGGAAAGAGAACAAAACAGTTTTTCCGGGCGCTATCAGGACTGGTGTCAGGGTTCAGAAGGTCACGTTTGCAAGGCTGTGATAGGAACACGCAGATGTGCCCAGGGCGCCCTGTTCTAGGGAGCTTGGCGTGGTGTGACGTGGCGGCATCCATCCTTCAGAAGGATCCGGCAGGCGGCAGAGTCGGCGGTGTCCACAGCCGCACCGGGCCAGTGCCGCAGACTCCGCGAATAGCTCCCTCGAGTCGGCCATGTTCGTGCTGGGGACGTGGAGATGACGGTGGCCTTGTGGGAGCAGCGCGGCACCAACATATCTCACCAAACAGGGACTGAACCCTTAGGGATGACGGAACACGAACGTCAGGAACCGAGCATGGACTGAGAGGGGACCAGGTCCACCAAGTGTGCCCACGATGGAGACCATGGGGCTGCCATCCCTTGGACAGAGTCTGGAGGAACATTCCCGGCAGTTTTGGAAGGAATAGACGCGGGCCCAGCTCTGAACTGTTAGGGGTGTTAGGGAGGTCGTCTAGGGACTGACACCAGCAGGGGCTTGAAAGGCAAGAGAGGGTCATTATCGGGGGGTGGAGAGGCGGCTCAGGGCAAGGAAATAGCATAGAAAGGTCATGAAGGAGAAAGGAGTCCAGAAACCCTGTGTGCCTGTGGTGTGGGTGTGTTGGGCGTGTGTGGCGTATGTGTGTGTGGTATGTCACAAATGTGTTCTGTGGGGTGGGTTGCCTGTGCATGTGTGGGGTGTGAGCATCTGGATGGACGTGTCCGCACAGGTGTTTCGTGCCTTCCCCGGCCCCCTCACGTGCCCTGGGCACATGGATTCGGGGGCAGCAGATCCCTCACTGTCCCCCGATTCAGGAGGGGAACAGAATGTGAGATGGCCAAATGGAGGTCTTGAAAGTTCTACACTTGATAGATGAGATCCTGAGCGGGGAGAGGCCTCTCAGGGCCACATGCCCCTCACCCCCGCCTCTTCCTCCACCTCGGCCTTGGTGGGACCTCCGAAGGAGGGGGCAGGCTAGGGCGGTGGCGTCCGACGTGACCTGAAGGGAGCGTGGCAACCTGGGCTCCCAGTGGGTGCATCATCACGGGGAACATTGGGCCGACATCCTGCGTGAAGCAGGAAGTTGAGGGCCAGGACCCACCGCCGGTTCACTGAAAGTCCACCTTGGGAGGTATTGTGGTCGAAGCTGAGGGCCACGTAGGTGGCCTGCATCACCCTTAAGCTCTTAGCCCACCCTGCTTGCTAGTTGGCTGCGGAGGCCCCCGGGTGGGGCGAGGGGCGGCCTCGGCTTTATGAGGCACGCTAGACTCCATTGCTGCCATAGCAAAGGCTTTGTTGCTCCTCAGTTAGGCCCAAGCCTGCGGCATTCTATCCTGCCTCGAGTGTGACCAGGAAGGTAGTGGAGCGGTTTCTGTCTCCCGCAGTGGTAGGTGTCTCCTTCTTCTCTTGTGACCAGAGAACTCGGAAGCGTAAACTCTGCGCATCCCAAGCAGGACAAAGAGAAAATCAGAGATTCGGAGCACTGTCAGGATCGGTGTAGGGGTTCAGAAGGTCACGTATTCCAGGCTGTGATAGGAACAGGCAGGTGCGCCCAGGGCGCCCTGTTCCAGGGAGCGTGGTGTGGTGTGGCGTGGCGGCTCCATCATTCCGACGGCCCCGGCAGGCGGCAGGGTCTGCGGTGTCCACAGCCACACCGGACCAGTGCGGCAGCCTCCGCGCAGAGCTCCCTCGATTCGGCCATGCTCGTGGTGGGGACGTGGAGGTGACGTTGGCCTTGTGGGAGCAGTGTGGCACCAACACATCTCCCCAAAACAGGGACTGAACCCTTAGGGATGACGGAACACGAACGTCAGGAAACGAGCTTGGGCTGATAGTGGACCCAGGCCCCACCTCATGGACCCAGAAGGGAGTGGTCTCCCTTCCCTCGGCCTGAGTCTGGAGGACCAGTCCCGGCAGTTTGGGAAGGAGTAGACGCGGGCCCAGCTCGGATCTGGTGGGGGTGTTAGGGAGGTCGTCTAGAGACTGACACCAGCAAGGTCTTGAAAGGCAACAGAGGGCCATTAGCGGTGCGTGGAGAGGCGGCTCCAGGCCAACGAAATAGCACAGAAAGATTATGACGGAGAAAGGTTTCCGGAAAACCTGTGTGCCTGTGGTGTGTCTGCCTCTGGTATGTGAGCCTGTGGTGTGGGTGTCTTGCCGTGTGTGGTGTATGTGAGTGTGGTATGTCACAAATGTGTTCTGTGTGGTGGATTGCGTGTGTATGTGTGGTGTGTGAGCGTGTGGATGGACGTGTCCGCACAGGTGTCTCGTGCGGGCCACCCACCCGTGCCCTGGGAACGTGGTATTTGGGGCAGCAGATCCCTCACTGCTCCCGGACTCAGGAGGGGAACAGGATGTGAGACGGCCAAATGGGGGCCTTGGAAAATCCTGAACTTGATAGTTGAGACCCCGAGCAGGGAGAGGCCCCTCAGGCCCACATGCCCCTCACATATGCCTCTTCCTCCACCTCGGCCTTGGTGGGACCTCCGAGGGAGGGGGCAGGCTAGGGCGGTGGTGTCTGTCGTGACCTGGGGGGAGAGTGCCAGCCTGGGCTCCCAGTGGGTGCATAATCATGGGGAACTTTGGGATCGACATCCTGCGTGAGCTTGATGTTGAGGGCCAGGACCCACCGCGGATTCTCTGAAAGGCTACATTGGGAGGTGTTTCGGTCAAAGCTGAGGGCCACGTAAGTGGCCTGCAGCACCCTTAGGCTCTTTGCCCACCCTCCTGCCAGTTGGCTGCGGGGGCCCCCAGCTGCCCGGGGGGCGGTTCCGTCTTTATGAGGTAGGATGGACTCCATTGCTGGCATAGCATCGTTTTGTTGCTCCTCAGTTAGGCCCAAGCCTGCGGCTTTCTATCCTGCCTGGAGTGTGAACAGGAATGTAGTGGAGCGGTTTCTGTCTCCCGTGGGGTACGTGTCTCCTTCTTCTCCTGTGACAGGAGAACTCGGAAGCGTAACCTCTGCGCATCCCAAAAATGACACAGAACAAAACCGAGATTCGGGGCACTGTCAGGACCGGTGTCTGGGTTCAGAAGGTCACGTTTGCCAGGCTGTGATAGGAACAGGGAAGTGCGCCCAGGGCGCCTGGTTCCACGGAGCTTGGTGTCGTGTGGCGTGGTGGCTTCCATCATACCGACGGCCCCAGCAGGCGGCAGGGACTGCGGTGTCCACAGCCACACCGGGCCAGTGGGGCAGCCTCCGTGCAGATCTCCCTCGAGTTGTCCATGTTCGTGGTGCAGACGTGGAGGTGACCTTGGCCTTGTGGAGCAGCAGGGGAACAACACATCTCACCAAAACAGGGACTGAACCCTTAGGGATGACGGAACACGAACGTCAGGAACCGAGCTTGGTCTGAGAGGGGACTCAGGCCCCACCAAGTGGGCCCAGCAAGGAGACCATGGGGCTCCCTTCCCTCGGCATGAGTCCGAGGACCAGTCCCGGCAGTTTGCGAAGGAGTAGACACGGGTCAAACTCGAATCTGGTGGGGGTGTTAGGGAGGTCGTCTAAACACTGACACCAGCAGGGTCTTGAAAGGCAAGAGAGGTACATTAGCTGTGGGTGGAAGGGCGGCTCCATGACAACGAAATAGTACAGAAAGGTTATGAAGGAGAAAGGAGTCCAGAAACCCTGTGTATCTGTGGTGTGTGTGCTTGTGGAGTATGTACCTGTGGTGTGGGTGTGTTGCGCGTGTGTGGTGTATGTGTGTGTGGTATGTCACAAATGTGTTCTGTGTGGTGGGTTGCTTGTGCATGTGTGGTGTGTGAGCGTGTGGATGGACGTGTCCGCACAGGTGTTTCGTGCGGTCCACCCACACCTGCCCTGGGCACGTGGTATTTGGGGCAACAGATTCCTCACTGCTCTTCGACTCCGGAGGGGAATAGGATGTGGGATAGCCAAATGGGGGCCTTGGAAAGCTCCTGAAATTGATAGCTGAGACCCTGAGCGGGGAGAGGCCCATCAGGGCCTCATGCCCCTCTCCCTCACCTCTTCCTCCACCTCGGCCTTGGTGGGATCTCTGAGGGAGGGGGCAGGTTCATTGCGGTGGTGTCTGAACTGACCTGGAGGGAGCCTGCCAGCCTGGGCTCCCAGGGGGTGCATAATCACGGGGAAATTTAGGATCCACATCCTGCGAGAAGCAGGAGGTTGAGGGCCAGGACCCACCGCGGGTTCAATGAAAGGCCACCTTGGGAGGTGTTTCGGTCAAAGCTGAGGGCCACGTAAACGGCCTGCATCTCCCCTAGGCTCTTTGCCCACCCTGCCCGCCAGTTGGCTTCGGGCGCCTCCGGGTGGAATGGGCGGCCCCGGCTTGTTGAGGCACGCTGGACTCCATTGCTGCCATAGCAACGGGTTTTGTTGCTCCTCAGTTAGGCCCGAGCCTGCGGCTTTCTATCCTGCCTGGAGTGTGACCAGGAAGGTAGTGGAGCGGTTTCTGTCTCCCGTGGAGGTAGGGGTCTCCTGCTTCTCCTGTGACCAGAGAACTCAGAAGCATAACCTCTGCGCATCCCAAGCAGGACACAGAACCAAACATAGATTCGGGGCACTCAGGACCGGTGTCGGGGTTCAGAAGGTCACGTTTGCCAGGCTGTGATAGGAACAGGCAGGTGCGCCCGGGGCGCCCTGTTCCAGGGAGATTGGCGTGGTGTGGCATGGCGGCGTCCATCATTCCGACGGCCCCGGCAGGCGGCAGGGACGGCGGTGTCCACAGCCACACCGGGCCAGTGAGACAGCCTCCGCGCAGAGCTCCCTTGAGTCGGGCATGCTCGTGGTGGGGACGTGGAGGTGACGTTGGCCTTGTGGGAGCAGCGCGGCAGCAACACATCTCACCAAAACACGGACTGAACCCTTAGGGATGACCGAACACGAACGTCAGGAACCGAGCTTGGGCTGAGAGGGGACCCAGGCCCCACCAAGTGGGCCCAGAAGGGAGTGGTCTCCCTTCCCTCGGCCAGAGTCTGGAGGACCAGTCCTGGCAGTTTGTGAAGGAGTAGACGCGGGCCCAGCTCGGATCTGTTGGGGGTGTTAGGGAGGTCGTCTGGAGACTGACACCAGCAGGGTCTTGAAAGGCAACAGAGGGCCATTAGTGGTGCGTGGAGTGAAGGCTCCAAGCAAACGAAATAGCACAGAAAGGGTATGAAGGAGAAAGGAGTCCGGAAATCCTGTGTGCCTGTGGTGTGTGTACTTGTGGTGTGTGTGCCTGAGGTGTTGGTGTTTTCCGCGTGTGTGGTGTATGTGTGTGTGTTATGTCACAAATGTGTTCTGTGTGGTGGGTTGCGAGTGCATGTGTGGTGTGTGAGCGTGTGGATGGACGTGTCCGCACAGGTGTCTCGTGCTGGACACCCACACGTGCCCTGGGCAGGTGGTTTTTGGGGCAGGAGATCCCTCACTGCTCCCGGACTCAGAAGGGGAACAGGATGTGAGATGTCCAAATGGTGGCCTTGGAAATCTATTGCACTTGATAGTTGAGACCCTGTGCGGGGAGAGGACCAACAGGGCCACATGCCCCTCTCCCTCACGTCTTCCTCCACCTGGGTTTTGGTGGGACCTTAGAGGGAGGGGGCAGGCTCATTGCGTTGGTGTCAGACCTGGACTGGAGGGAGATTGTCAGCCTGGGCTCCGAGGGGGTGCATCATCTCGGTGAAATTTAGGATCGACATCCTCCCTGAAGCAGGAATTTGAGGGCCTGGACCCTCCGCAGGTTCAATGAAAGGCCAACTTGTGAGGTGTTGCGGTCAAAGCTGAGGGCCACGAAGGTGGCCTGCAGCACCACTAGGCCCTTTGCCCTCCATGCCTGCCAGTTGGCTGCAGGGGCCTCCGGGTAGATGGGGGCGGCCCCGACATTTTGAGACACGCTGGACTCCATTGCTGCCATAGCAACGGGTTTTGTTGCTCCTCAGTTAGGCCCGAGCCTGCGGCATTCTATTCTGCCTGGAGTGTGACCAGGAAGGTAGTGCGGCGGTTTCTGTCTCCCGTGCAGGTAGGAGTCTCCTGCTTCTGCTGTGACCGGAGAGCTCGGAAGCGTAACCTCTCCGCATCCCAAGCAGGACACAGAACAAAACAGTGATTCGGGGCGCTGTCAGGAACGGTATCGGGGTTCAGAAGATCACGTTTGCCAGGCTATGATAAGAACAAGCAGGTGCGCCCAGGGCGCCGTGTTCCAGGGAGATTGGGGTGGTGTGGCGTGGCGACGTCCATCCTTCCGACGACCCCGGCAGGCTGCAGGGACGGCGGTGTCCACATCTACACCGGGTCAGTGCGGCAGCCTCCGCGCAGAGCTCCCTCGTGTCGGCCATGCTCCTGGTGGGGACGTTGAGGTGACGTTGGCCTTGTGGGAGCAGAGCGGCACCAACACATCTCACCAAAACAGGGACTGAACCCTTATGGATGACGGAACACGAACGTCAGAAAACCGAGCTTGGGCTGAGAGGGGACCCAGGCCCAACTAAGTGGGCCCGGGAAGGAGACCAATGGGCTCCCTTCCCTCTGCCTGAGTCTTGAGGACCAGTCCCGGCAGTTCGGGAAGGAGTAGACGCGGGCCCAGCTCGGATCTGGTGGGGGTTTTAAGGAGGTCGTATAGAGACTGACACCAGCAGGGTCTTGAAAGGCAAGAGAGGTCCATTAGCGGTGGGTGGAGAGGTGGCTCCAGGCATACGAAATAGCACAGAAGGTTCATGAAGGAGAAAGTTGTCCAGAAATCCTGTGTGCCTGTGGTGTGTGTGCTTCTGGTGTGTGTGCCCGTGGTGTGGGTGTTTTGCAAGTGTGTGGTGTATGTGTGTGTATTATGTCACAAATGTGTTCTGTGTGGTGGGTTGCGTGTACATGTGTGGTGTGTGAGCATGTGGTTGGACCTGTCCGCACAGGTGTCTCATGAGGGCCACGTACACGAGCCCTGGGCACGTGGTTTTCGGGGCAGCAGATCCCTCACTGCTCCCGGACTCTGGAGGGGAACAGGATGTGAGATGGCCAAATGAGGACCTTGGAAAGCTCCTGCACTTGATAGTTGAGACCTTGAGCGGGCCACATGCCCCTCACCCCCGACTCTTCCTCCACCTCGGCCTTGGTGGGACCTCCGATGGAGGGGGCAGGTTCATTGCGGTGCTGTCCGACCTGACCTGGAGGGAGCGTGCCAGCCTGGGGTCCCAGTGGGTGCATCATCAGGGGAAATTTAGGATCTACATCTTGCGTGAAGCAGGAAGTTGAGGGCCAGGACCCACCGCGGGTTCAATGAAAGGCCACCTTGAGAGGTGTTTCGGTCAAAGATGAGGGCCACGTAAGTGGCCTGCAGCACCCCTAGGCTCTTTGCCCACCCTGCCCGCCAGTTGGCTGCGGGTGCCACCGGGTGGGGCGTGGGGCGGCCCCGGCTTTATGAGGCATACTGGACTCCATTCCTGCCATAGCAACGGTTTCGTTGCTCCTCAGTTAGGCCCAAGCCTGCGGCATTCTATTCTGCCTAGAGTGTGACCAGGAAGGTAGTGGAGCGGATTCTGTCTCCCGTGGTGGTAGGTGTCTCCCTCTTCTCCTGTGACCAGAGAACTCAGAAGCGTAACCTCTGCGCATCCCAAGCAGGACACAGAAGAAAACAGTGATTCGGGGCGCTATCAGGACTGGTGTCAGGGTTCAGAATGTCACGTTTGCCAGGCTGTGATAGGAACACGCATATGTGCCCAGGGCGCCCTGTTCCAGGAAGCATGGTGTGGTGTGACGTGGCGGCATCCATCCTTCTGACGGCCCCGGCAGGCGGCAGGGTGGGCGGTGTCCACGGCCACAACGGGCCAGTGCGGCAGGATCCACGCAGGGTTCCCTCGAGTCGGCCATGTTCGTGGTTGGGACGTGGAGATGACGGTGGACTTGTGGGAGCAGCGTGGCACAAACACATCTCACCAAAACAGGGACTCAACCCTTAGGGATGACGGAACACAAACGTCCGTAACCGAGCATGGCTGAGAGGGAACCCAGGCCCCACCAATGGGCCCAGAAAGAAGTGGTCTCCCTTCCCTCGGCCTGAGTCTGGAGGACCAATCCAGGCAGTTTGGGAAGGAGTAGATGCGGGCTCAGCTCGGATCTGGTGAGGATGTTAGGGAGGTCGTCTAGAGACTGACACCAGCAGGGTCTTGAAAGGCAAGAGAGGGCCATTAGCGGTGGGTGGAGAGGCCGCTCCAGGCCAACGAAATATCACAGAAAGTTCATGAAGGAGAAAGGGGTCCAGAAACCTTAGTGCCTGTGGTGTATGTGCTTGTGGTGTGTGTGCCTGTGGTGTGTGTGGTTGCGAGTGTGTGGTGTATGTGGTGTGGTATGTCACAAATATGTTCTGTGTTGTGGGTTGCGTGTGCATGTGTGATGTGTGAACGTCTGAATGGAGGTGTCCGCATGGGTGTCTAGAGCGGGCCACCCACACATGCCCTGGTCACGTGGTTTTTGGGGCAGCAGATCCCTCACTGCCCCCCGACTCAGGAGGGAAACAGGATGTGTGATGGCCAAATGGGGGTCTTGGAAAGTTCCTGCACTTGATAGTCGAGACCCTGAGCGGGGAGAGGCCCCTAGGGCCACTTGGCCCTCACTCCCGCCCCTTCCTCCACCATGGCCTTGGTAGGATCTCCGAGGGAGGGGGAAGGCTCAGGGCGGTGGTGTCCAACCTGACGTGGAGGGAGCGTGCCAGCCTGGGCTCCCAGTGGGTGCATCATCACGGGGAACTTTGGGATCGACATCCTGCGTGAAGCAGGAAGTTGAGGGCCAGGACCCACCGCGGGTTCAATGAAAGGCCACCTTGAACGGTGTTTCGGTCAAAGCTGAGGGCCAGATGGGTGGCCTGCAGCACCCAAAGCCTTTTTGCCCACCCTGCCAGCCAGTGGCTCATGGGCCTCCGGGTGGAGGGGGGTGTCCCCGGCTTTATGAGGCACCCTGGACACCATTGCTGCCCTAGCAACGGGTTGGTTGCTACTCAGTTAGACCCGAACCTGCGGCTTTCTATCCTGCCTGGAGTGTGACCAGGAAGGTAGTGGAGCGGTTTCTGTCTCCCATGGAGGTAGGTGTCTCCTGCTTCTCCTGTGACCGAAGAGGTCGGAAGCGTAGTCTCTGCGCATACCAAGCAGGACCAAGAACAAACAGTCATTCGGGGCGCTGTCAGGACCAGTGTCGGGGTCCAGAAAGTCACATTTGCCAGACTGTGATAGGAACAAGAAGGTGCGCCCAGGGCGCCCTGTTCCAGGGAGCTTGGCGTGGTGTGGCGTGGTGACGTGCATCATTCCGATGGCCCCAGCAGACGGCATTGACGGTGATGTCTATAGCCCCACCGAAACATTGCGGCAGCCTCCGTGCAGAGCTCCCTCGAGTCGGACATGCTCGTGCTGGGGACGTCGAGGTGACGGTGGCCTTGTGGGAGCAGCGCGGCACCAACACATCTCACCAAAACAGGGACTGAACCCTTAGGGATGATGGAACACGAACGTCAGAAACCGAGCTTGGGCTGAGAGGGGACCCAGGCCCCACCGAATGGGCAAGGAGGGAGACAATGGGGCTCCCTTCCCTTGGCCTGATTCTGGAGGAGAAGTCCCGACAGTTTGGGAAGGAGTAGATGCGTGTCCAGCTCGGTTCTGGTGTGGGTGTTAGGGAGGTCGTCTAGGGACTGACACCAGCAGGGGCTTGAAAGGAAAGAGAGGGCAATTAACGGGGGCTGGAGAGGCGGCTCAGGGTAAGGAAATAGCACAGAAAGTTGTAGGATAAAGGAGTCCAGAAACCCTGTGTGCCTGTGGTGTGTGTGCTTGTGCTGTCTGTGCCTGTGGTGTGGGTGTGTTGCGCGTGTGTGGTGTATGTGTGTGTGGTATGTGACAAATGTGTTCTGTGTGGTGGGTTGCGTGTGCATGTGTGGTGTGTGAGCGTCTGGATGGACATGTCCGCACAGATGTCTCGTGCCGTCCCCCTTCCCCCTCACGTGCCATGGCACATGGATTCGGGGGCAGCAGAACCCTCACTGACCCCCGACTCAGGAGGGGAACAGGATGCGACATAGCCAAATGGGGGCCTTGGAAAGCTCCTGCACTTGATACTTGAGTTCCTGAGTGGGCAGAGGCCCCTCAGGGACATATGCCCCTCACCCCCAGCTCTTCCTCCACCTCGGCCTTGCTGGGATCTCCGAGGGAGGGGGCAGGCTCAGGGCGGTGGTGACCGACATGACCTGGAGCGAGCGTGCCAGCCTGGGCTCCCGTTGGGTGCATCATCACGGGGAACTTTGGGTTCGACATCGTGCGTGAAGCAGGAAGTTGAGGGCCAGGACCCACCGCGCGTTCACTGAAAGGCCACATTGGGAGGTGTTGCGGTCAAAGCTGAGGGCCACGAAGGTGGCCTGCAGCACCCTTAGGCTCTTTGCCCACCCTGCCTGCCAGTTGGCTGCGGGGGACTCCGGGTGGGGCGTGGGGCGGCCCAGGCTTTATGAGGCACGCTGGACTCCATTGCTGTCATAGCAACCTTTTGTTGCTCCTCAGTAGGCCCAAGCCTGCGGCTTTCTATCCTACCTGGAGTGTGATCAGGAATGTAGTGGAGCGGTTTCTGTCTCCAGTGCGGTACGTGTCTCCTTCTTCTCCTTTGACCAGAGAACTCAGAAGCGTAACCTCTGCGCATCCCAAGCAGGACACAGAACAAAACAGTGATTCGGGGAGTTGTCAGGACCGGTGTCGGGTTTCAGAAGGTAACGTTTGCCAGTCTGTGATAGGAATAAGCATGTGCGACCAGGGCTCCCTGTTCCAGGTAGCTTGGCGTGGTGTGGCGTGGCGAGGTCCATCCTTCCGAAGGCCCCGGCAGGCGGCAGGGACGTGGTGTCCCCATCAATACCGGGCCAGTGCGGCAGCCTCCGCGCAGAGCTCCTTCGAGTCGGCCATGCTCGTGGTGGGGACCTGGAGGTGACGGTGGCCTTGTGGGAGCAGAGCGGCACCAGCACATGTCACCAAAATAGGGACTGAACCCTTAGGGATGACGGAACACGAACGTCAGGAACCGAGCTTGGGCTGAGAGGGGACCCAGGCCCCACCAAGTGGGCCCAGGAAGGAGACCATGGGGCTCCATTCCCTCTGCCTAGTCTTGAGGACCAGTCAGCGCAGTTTGGGAAGGAGTAGACGCGGGCCCGCTCGGAACTAGTGGGGGTGTTAGGGAGGTCGTCTAGAGACTGAAACCAGCAGGGTCTTGAAAAGGAACAGAGGGCCATTAGCGGTGCGTGGAGAGGCGGCTCCAGGCCAACGAAAAAGCACAGAAAGGTTATGAAGCAGAAGGGATTCCGGAAAACCTGTGTGCCTGTGGTATGTGTGCTTGTGGTGTGTGTGCCTGTGGTGTGGGTGTGCTGCGCATGCGTGGTGTATGTGTGTGTGGTATGTCACAAATGTGTTCTGTGCGGTGGGTTGCGTGTGCATGTGTGGTATGTGAGCGTGTGGATGGACGTATCCGCACAGGGGTCTCGTACTGGCCACCCACACGTGGCCTGGGTACGTGGATTTTGGGGCAGCAGATCCCTCACTGCTCCAGTCTCAGGAGGGGAACAGGATGTTAGATGGCGAAATGGGGGCCTTGGAAAGCTCCTGCAATGATAGTTGAGGCCCTGAGTGTGGAGAGGCCCCCCAGGGCCACATGTCCCTCCACCCCGCCTCTTCCTTCACCTCGGCCTTGGTGGGATCTCCGAGGGAGGGGACAGGCTCATTGCGGTGGTGTCCGACCTGACCTGGAGGGAGCGTGCCAGACTGGGCTCCCAGGGGGTACATCATCACAGGGAACTTTAGGATCGACATCCTGTGTGAAGCAAGAAGTTGAGGTCCAGGACCCACCGCGGATTAAAAGAAAGGCCACCTTGGGAAGTGTTGCAGTCAAAGCTGAGGGCCACGTAAGTGGCCTGCAGCACCCCTAGGCTCTTTGCCCACCCTGCCCGCCACTTGGCTCCAGGAGCCTCCGGGTGGAGGGAGGCGGCCCCGGCTTTTTGAAGCACGCTGGACTCCATTGCTGCCATAGCAACGGGTTTTGTTGCTCCTCAGTTAGGCCCGAGCCTGCGGCTTTCTATCCTGCCTGGAGTGTGACCAGGAAGGTAGTGGAGCAGTTATTGTCTCCCGTGGAGGTAGGTGTCTCCTGCTTCTCCTGTGACCGGAGAACTCGGAAGCGTAACCTCTGCGCATCCCAAGCAGGACACAGAACAAAACAGAGATTCGGGGCGCTATCAGGACTGGTGTCAGGGTTCAGAAGGTCACGTTTGCCAGGCTGTGATAGGAACACGCAGATGTGCCCAGGGCGCCCTGTTCCAGGAAGCTTGGCGTGGTGTGACGTGGCGGCATCCATCCTTCAGACGGATCCGGCAGGCGGCAGCGTCGGTGGTGTCCACAGCCACACCGGGCCAGTGCCGCAGCCTCCGCGAAGAGCTCCCTCGAGTTGGCCATGTTCGTGGTGGGGACATGGAGATGACGGTGGCCTTGTGGGAGCAGCACGGCACCAACACATCTCACCAAACAGGGACTGAACCCTTAGGGATGACGGAACACGAACATCAGGAACCGAGCATGGACTGAGAGGGGACCGAGGTCCACCAAGTGTGCCCAGGATGGAGACCATGGGGATGCCTTCCCTTGGCCAGTCTGGAGGAACATTCCCGGCAGTTTTGGAAGGAATAGACGCGGGCCCAGCTCGAAATTGTTGGGGGTGTTAGGGAGGTCGTGTAGGGAATGACACCAGCAGGGGCTTGAAAGGCAAGAGAGGGTCATTATCGGGGAGAGGAGAGGCGGCTCAGGGCAAGGAAATAGCACAGAAAGCTCATAAAGGAGAAAGGAATCCAGAAACCCTGTGTGCCTGTGGTGTGGGTGTGTTGGTCGTGTGTGGAATATGTGTGTGTGGTATGTCACAAATGTGTTCTGTACGGTGGGTTGCGTGTGCATTTGTGGTGTGTGAGCGCCTGGATGAACGTGTCCACACAGGCGTCTCGTGCCGGCCCCGGCCCCCTCACGTACCCTGGGCAAATGGATTCGAGGACAGCACATCCCTCACTGCCGCCCGACTCAGGAGGGGAACAGGATGTGTTCTGGCCAAATGGGGGCCTTGGAAAGCTCCTGCACTTGATAGTTGAGATCCTGAACGGGGAAAGGCCTCTCAGGGCCACATGCACCTCACCCCCGTCTCTTCCTCCACCTCGGCCTTGGTGGTACCTCCGAAGGAGGGGGCAGGCTAGGGCGGTGGTGTCCGACCGGACATGGAGGGAGCGTGCCAACCTCGGATCCCAGTGGGTGCATCATCACGGGGAACTTTGGGATGGACATCCTGTGTGAAGCGGGAAGTTGAAGGCCAGGACCTACCGCGGGTTCAAAGAAAGGCCACCTTCTGAGGTGTTGCGGTCAAAGCTGAGAGCCACGTAGGTGGCCTGCAGCACCCCTAGGCTCTTTGCCCACCCTGCCCGCTATTTGGCTGCGGGGTCCCCCGGGTGGAGGGGCGCGGCCCCGGATTTATGAGGTGCGCTGGACTCCATTGCTGCCATAGCCACTGGTTTTGTTGCTCCTCAGTTAGGGCCGAGCCTGCGGCTTTCTATCCTGTCTGCAGTGTGACCAGTAAAGTAGTGGAGCTGTTTCTGTCTCCCGAGGAGGTAGGTGTCTCTTTCTTCTCCTGTGACCGGAGAACTCGGAAGCCTAAACTCTGCGCATCCCAAGCAGGACAAAGAGAAAATCAGAGATTCGGAGCACTGTCAGGATCGGTGTAGGGGTTCAGAAGGTCACGTATTCCAGGCTGTGAGAGGAACAGGCAGGTGTGCCCAGGGCGCCCTGTTCCAGGGAGCGTGGCGTGGTGTGGCGTGGCGGCTCCATCATTCCGACGGCCCCGGCAGGCGGCACGGTCTGCGGTGTCCACAGCCACACCGGACCAGTGCAGCAGCCTCTGCGCAGAGCTCCCTCGAGTCGGCCGTGCTCGTGGTGGGAACGTGGAGGTGACGGTGGCCTTGTGGGAGCAGCGCGGCACCAACGCATCTCACCAAAACAGGGACTGAACCCGTAGGGATGACGGAACACGAACGTCAGGAACCGAGCTTGGGCTGATAGTGGACCCAGGCCCCACCTCATGGACCCAGAAGGAAGTGGTCTCCCTTCCCTCGGCCTGAGTGTGGAGGACCAGTCCCGGCAGTTTGGGAAAGAGTAGACGGGGCCCCAGCTCGGATCTGGTGGGGGTGTTAGGGAGGTCGTCTAGAGACTGACACCAGCAAGGTCTTGAAAGGCAACAGAGGGCCATTAGCGGTGCGTGGAGAGGCGGCTCCAAGCCAACGAAATAGCACAGAAAGGTTATGACGGAGAAAGGTTTCCGGAAAACCTGTGTGCCTGTGGTGTGTGTGCCTCTGGTATGTGAGCCTGTGGTGTGGGTGTCTTGCGCGTGTGTGGTGTATGTGAGTGTGGTATGTCACAAATGTGTTCTGTGTGGTGGGTTGCGTGTGTATGTGTGGTGTGTGAGCGTGTGGATGGACGTGTCCGCACAGGTGTCTCGTGCGGGCCACCCACACGTGCCCTGGGCACGTGGTATTTGGGGCAGCAGATCCCTCACTGCTCCCGGACTCAGGAGGGGAACATGATGTGAGAAGGCCAAATGGGGGCCTTGGAAAGCTCCTGCACTTGATAGTTGAGACCCTGAGCGGGTGACCCTCAGGCCCACATGCCCCTAACATATGCCTCTTCCTCCACCTCGGCCTTGGTGGGACCTCCGAGGGAGGGGGCAGTCTAGGGCGGTGGTGTCCGTCGTGACCTGGGGGGAGAGTGCCAGCCTGGGCTCCCAGTGGGTGCATAATCATGGGGAACTTTGGGATCGACATCCTGCGTGAGCTTGATGTTGAGGGCCAGGACCCACCGCGGGTTCTCTGAAAGGCTACCTTGGAAGGTGTTTCGGTCAAAGCTGAGGGCCACGTAAGTGGACTGCAGCACCCTTAGGCTCTTTGCCCACCCTGCCTGCCAGTTGGCTGCGGGGGCCCCCAGCTGCCCGGGGGGCGGTCCCGGCTTTATGAGGTAGGATGGACCCATTGCTGGCATAGCATCGTTTTGTTGCTCCTCAGTTAGGCCCAAGCCTGCGGCTTTCTATCCTGCCTGGAGTGTGACCAGGAATGTAGTGGAGCGGTTTCTGTCTCCCGTGGGGTACGTATCTCCTTTTTCTCCTGTGACAGGAGAACTCGGAAGTGTAACCTCTGCGCATCCCAAACATGACACAGAACAAAACAGAGATTCGGGGCACTGTCAGGACCGGTGTCTAGGTTCAGAAGGTCACGTTTGCCAGGCTGTGATAGGAACAGGGAGGTGCGCCCAGGGCGCCCGGTTCCACGGAGCTTGGTGTCGTGTGGCGTGGTGGCTTCCATCATACCGACGGCCCCAGCAGGCGGCAGGGACTGCGGTGTCCACAGCCACACCGGGCCAGTGGGGCAGCCTCCGTGCAGATCTCCCTCGAGTTGTCCATGTTCGTGGTGCAGACGTGGAGGTGACCTTGGCCTTGTGGAGCAGCGGGGGAACAACACATCTCACCAAAACAGGGACTGAACCCTTAGGGATGACGGAACACGAACGTCAGGAACCGAGCTTGGTCTGAGAGGGGACTCAGCCCCACCAAGTGGGCCCAGCAAGGAGACCATGGGGCTCCCTTCCCTCGGCATGAGTCCGAGGACCAGTCCCAGCAGTTTGCGAAGGAGTAGACACGGGTCAAGCTCGAATCTGGTGGGGGTGTTAGGGAGGTCGTCTAAAGACTGACACCAGCAGGGTCTTGAAATGCAAGAGAGGGCCATTAGCTGTGGGTGGAGAGGCGGCTCCAGGCCAACGAAATACTACAGAAATGTTATGAAGGAGAAAGGAGTCCAGAAACCCTGTGTATCTGTGGTGTGTGTGCTTGTGGAGTATGTACCTGTGGTGTGGGTGTGTTGCGCGTGTGTGGTGTATGTGTGTGTGGTATGTCACAAATGTGTTCTGTGTGGTGGGTTGCTTGTGCATGTGTGGTGTGTGAGCGTGTGGATGGACGTGTCCGCACAGGTGTCTCGTGCGGGCCACCCACACCTGCCCTGGGCACATGGTATTTGGGGCAACAGATCCCTCACTACTCTTTGACTCAGGAGGGGAATAGGATGTGGGATAGCCAAATGGGGGCCTTGGAATGCTCCTGAAATTGATAGCTGAGACCCTGAGCGGGGAGAGGCCCATCAGGGCCTCATGCCCCTCTCCCTCACCTCTTCCTCCACCTCGGCCTTGGTGGGATCTCTGAGGTAGGGGGCAGGTTTATTGCGGTGGTGTCCGACCTGACCTGGAGGGAGCCTGCCAGCCTGGGCTCCCAGGGGGTGCATAATCACGGGGAAATTTAGGATCCACATCCTGTAAGAAGCAGGAGGTTGAGGGCCAGGACCCACCGCGGGTTCAATGAAAGGCCACCTTGGGAGGTGTTTCGGTCAAAGCTGAGGGCCACGTAAACGGCCTGCATCTCCCCTAGGCTCTTTCCCCACCCTGCCCACCAGTTGGCTTCGGGCGCCTCCGGGTGGAAGGGGGCGGCCCCGGCTTTTTGAGGCACGCTGGACTCCATTGCTGCCATAGCAACGGGTTTTGTTGCTCCTCAGTTAGGCCCGAGCCTGCGGCTTTCTATCCTGCCTGGAATGTGACCAGGAAGGTAGTGGAGCGGTTTCTGTCTCCCATGGAGGTAGGTGTCTCCTGCTTCTCCTGTGACCAGAGAACTCAGAAGCATAACCTCTGCGCATCCCAAGCAGGACACAGAACCAAACATAGATTCGGGGCGCTGTCAGGACCGGTGTCGGGGTTCAGAAGGTCACGTTTGCCAGGCTGTGATAGGAACAGGCAGGTGCGCCCGGGGCGCCCTGTTCCAGGGAGATTGGCGTGGTGTGGCATGGCGGCGTCCATCATTCGACGGCCCCGGCAGGCGGCAGGGTCTGCGGTGTCCACAGCCACCCCGGGCCAGTGAGACAGCCTCCGCGCAGAGCTCCCTTGAGTGGGGCATGCTCGTGGTGGGGACGTGGAGGTGACGTTGGCCTTGTGGGAGCAGCGCGGCAGCAACACATCTCACCAAACAGGGACTGAACCCTTAGGGATGACCGAACACGAACGTCAGGAACCGAGCTTTGGCTGAGAGGGGACCCAGGCCCCACCAAGTGGGCCCAGAAGGGAGTGGTCTCCCTTCCCTCGGCCAGAGTCTGGAGGACCAGTCCTGGCAGTCTGGGAAGGAGTAGACTTGGGCCCAGCTCGGATCTGTTGGGGGTGTTAGGGAGGTCGTCTAGAGACTGACACCAGCAGGGTCTTGAAAGGCAACAGAGGGCCATTAGTGGTGCGTGGAGTGAAGGCTCCAAGCAAACGAAATAGCACAGAAAGGGTATGAAGGAGAAAGGAGTCCGGAAATCCTGTGTGCCTGTGGTGTGTGTAGTTGTGGTGTGTGTGCCTGAGGTGTCGGTGTTTTGCGCGTGTGTGGTGTATGTGTGTGTGTTATGTCACAAATGTGTTCTGTGTGGTGGGTTGCGAGTGCATGTGTGGTGTGTGAGCGTGTGGATGGACGTGTCCGCACAGGTGTCTCGTGCTGGACACCCACACGTGCCCTGGGCAGGTGGTTTTGGGGGCAGGAGATCCCTCACTGCTCCCGGACTCAGAAGGGGAACAGGATGTGAGATGTCCAAATGGGGGCCTTGGAAATCTATTGCACTTGATAGTTGAGACCCTGTGCGGGGAGAGGCCCAACAGGGCCACATGCCCCTCTCCCTCACGTGTTCCTCCACCTCGGTTTTGGTGGGACCTTAGAGGGAGGGGTCAGGCTCATTACGTTGGTGTCAGACCTGGACTGGAGGGAGATTGTCAGCCTGGGCTCCGAGGGGTGCATCATCACGGTGAAATTTAGGATCGACATCCTCCCTGAAGCAGGAATTTGAAGGTCTGGACCCTCAGCAGGTTCAATGAAAGGCCACCTTGGGAGGTGTTGCAGTCAAAGCTGAGGGCCACGAAGGTGGCCTGCAGCACCACTAGGCCCTTTGCCCTTCATGCCCGCCAGTTGGCTGCAGGGGCCTCCGGGTAGATGGGGGCGGCCCCGACTTTTTGAGACACGCTGGACTCCATTGCTGCCATAGCAACGGGTTTTGTTGCTCCTCAGTTAGGCCCGAGCCTGCGGCATTCTATTCTGCCTGGAGTGTGACCAGGAAGGTAATGCGGCGGTTTCTGTCTCCCGTGCAGGTAGGAGTCTCCTGCTTCTGCTGTGACCGGAGAGCTCGGAAGCGTAACCTCTCCGCATCCCAAGCAGGACACAGAACAAAACAGAGATTCGGGGCACTGTCAGGACCGGTGTCGGGGTTCAGATGGTCATGTTTGCCATTCTGTGATAGGAACAGGGAGGTGCGCCCAAGGCTCCCTGTTCCAGGGAGCTTGGCGTCGTGTTGCGTGGCGGCCTCCATCATTCCGACGGCCCCGGCAGGCAGCAGGGTCTGCGGTGTCCACAGCCTCACCAGGCCAGTAGGGCAGCATCCGCGCGGAACTCCCTCCAGATGTGTGTCTCGTGCAGGCCACCCACACGTGACCTGGGCAAGTGGATTTTGGGGCAGAAGATCCCTCACTGCTCCCGGACTCAGGACGGGAACAGGATGTGAGATGGCGAAATGGGCAGGCGGCAGGGACTGCGGTGTCCACAGCCACAAGGGGCCAGTGCCGCAGCCTCCGCGCAGAGCTCCCTCGAGTCGGCCATGCTCGTGGTCAGACGTGGAGGTGACGTTGGCCTTGTGGGAGCAGAGCGGCACCAACATATCCCACTAAAACAGGGACTGAACCTTTACGGATGACGGAACACGAACGTCAGGAACCGAGCTTGGGCTGAGAGGGGACCCAGGCCCCACCAAGTGGGCCCAGGAGGGAGACTATGGGACTCCCTTCCCTCGGCCTGAGTCTGGAGGACCAGTCCCGGCAGTAGACGTGGGCCCAGATCGGATATGGTGGGGGTGTTAGGGAGGTCGTCTAGATACAGACATCAGCAGGGTCTTGAAAGGCAACAGAGGGCCATTAAGGGTGCGTGGAGAGGCGTCTCCAGGCCAACGAAACAGCACAGAAAGATTACGAAGGAGAAAGGATTCCGGAAAACCTTTGTGCCTGTGGTGTGTGTGCTTGAGGTGTGTGTGCCTGTGGTGTGGGTGTGTTGCGCGTGTGTGGTGTATGTGTGTGTGGTATGTCACAAATGTGTTCTGTGTGGTGGGTTGCGTGTGCATATGTGGTGTGTGAGCGTGTGGATGGACGTGTCCACAGAGGTGTCTCGTGCGGGCTACCCACATGTGCCCTCGGCACGTGGTTTTTGGGGCAGCAGATCCCTCACTGCCCCCCGACTCAGGAGGGGAACAGGATGTGAGATGGCCAAATGGGGGCCTTGGAAAGCTCCTGCATTTGATAGTTGAGACCCTGAGCGGCGAGAGGCCCCTCAGGGCCACATGCCCCTCACCCCCGCCTCTTCCTCCACCTCGGCCTTGGTGGGATCTCCGAGGGAGGGGGCAGGCTTAGGGCGTTGGTGTCCGTCCTGACCTGGAGGGAGCATGCCAGCCCGGGCTCCCAGGGGGTGGATAATCACAGGGAACTTTGGGATCGACATCCTGCGTGAAGCAGGAAGTTGAGGGTCATGACCCACCGCGGGTTCACTGAAAGGCCACCTTGTGAGGTGTTCCAGTCAAAGCTGAGGGCCACATAAGTGGCCTGCAGCATCCCTAGGGTCTTTGCCCACCCTGCCCCCCAGTTGGCTGTTGGGGTCTCCGGGTGGAGGGTGGCGGCCCCGGCTTTTGAAGGCACCCTGGACTCCATTGCTGCCATAGCAACGGGTTTTGTTGCTCCTCAGTTTGGCCCGAGCCTGCGGCTTTCTATGCAGCCTGGTGTGTGAACAGGAAGGTAGTGGAGTGGTTTCTGTCTCCCGTGGACGTAGGTGTCTCCTGCTTCTTCTGTGACCAGAGAGCTTGGAAGGGTAACCTCTGCCCATCCCAAGCAGGACACAGAAAAAAACAGTGATTCAGGGCGCTGTCAGGACCGGTGTCCGGTTTCAGAAGGTCACGTTTGCCAGGCTGTGATAGGAATAAGCAGGTGCGACCAGGGCGCCCTGTTCCAGGGAGCTTGGCGTGGTGTGGCGTGGCGACGTCCATCCTTCCGACCGCCCCGGCAGGTGGCAGGGACGGCGGAGTCCACATCAACACCGGGCTAGTGCGGCAGCCTCCGCGCAGAGCCCCCTAGAGTCGGCCATGCTCGTGGTGGGGATCTGGTGGTGACGTTGGCCTTGTGGGAACAGAGCGGCTCCAACAAATGTCACCAAAATAGGGACTGAACCCTTAGGGATGACGGAAAACGAACGTCAGGAACCGAGCTTGGGCTGAGAGGGGATCCAGGCCCCACCAAGTGGGCCCAGTAAGGAGACCATGGGGTTCCCTTACCTCTGCCTGAGACTTGAGGACCAGTCAGCGCAGTTTGGGAAGGAGTAGACGCAGGCCCGTTAAGATCTGGTGGGGGTTTAGGGAGGTCGTCTAGAGACTGACACCAGCATGGTCCTGAAAGGTAACAGAGGGCCATTAGCAGTGCGTGGAGAGGCGGTTCCAGGCCAATGAAATAGCACAGAAAGGTTACGAAAGAGAAAGGATTCCAGAAAACCTGTGTGCCTGTGGTGTGTGTGCTTCTGGTATGTGTGCCTGTGGTGTGGGTGTGTTGCTCGTGTGTGGTGTATGTGTGTGTGGTATGTCACAAATGTGTTCTGTCTGGTGGGTTGCGTGTGCATGAGTGGTGTGTGAGCGTGTGGACGGTTGTGTCCGCACAGGTGTCTCGTGCGGGTCACCCACACGTGCCCTGGGCACGTAGTTTTTGGGGCAGCAGATCCCTCACTGCCCCCCGACTCAGGAGGGGAACAGGATGTGAGATGGCCAAATGGGGGCCTTGGAAAGTTCCTGCACTTGAAAGTTGAGACCCTGAGCGGGGAGAGGCCCCTCAGGGCCACATGCCCCTCACCCCCGCCTCTTCCCCCACCTCGGCTTTGGTGGGACCTCCGAGGGAGGGGGCAGTCTCAGGGCGTTGGTGTCCGACCTGACGTGGAGGGAGCGTGCCAGCCTGGGATCCCAGTGGGTGCATCATCACGGGGAACTTTGGGATCGACATCCTGCGTGAAGCAGGAAGTTGAGGGTCATGACCCACAGCGGGTTCACTGAAAGGCCTACTTGGGAGGTGTTTGGGTCAAAGCTGAGGGCCAAGTAGGTGGCCAGCAGCACCCTTAGGCTGTTTGCCCACCCTACATGCCAGTAGACTGCGGGGGCCCCCGGGTGGGGCGGGGTGGGGCCCCAGCATTATGAGGCAGGCTCGACTCCACTGCTGCCATAGCAACGTTTTGTTGCTCCTCAGTTAGGCCCGAGCCTGCGGCTTTCTTTCCTTCCTGGAGTTTTACCAAGAATGTGGTGAGCCGTTTCTCTCTCCCGTGGGGTACGTGTTTCCTTCTTCTCTTCTGACCCGAGAACTCGGAAGCGTAACCTCTGAGCATCCGAAGCAGGACACAGAACAAAACAGAGATTCGGGGCACTGTCAGGACCGGTGTAGGGTTCAGAAGGTCACGTTTGCCAGGCTGTGATAGGAAGAGGGAGGTGCGCCCAGTGCACCGTGTTCCAGGGAACATGGCGTCATGTGGCGTGGCGGCCTCAATCATTCTGACCGCCCCGGCAGTTGCCAGGGTCTGCGGTGTCCACAGCCACACCTGGCCAGTGCGGCAGCTTCCGCGCAGAGCTCCCTCTAGTCGGCCATGCTCGTTGTGGGGATGTGGAGGTAACGTTGGACTTGTGGGAGCAGCGCGGGACCAACACATCTTACCAAAACAGGGACTGAACCCTTAGGGATGACGGAACACGAATGTCAGGAACCGAGCTTGGGCTGAGAGGGGACCCAGGCCCCACTAAGTGGGCCCAGGAGAGAGACCATGGGGTTCCCTTCCCTCTGCCTGAAACTTGAGGACCAGTCCAGGCAGTTTGGGAAGGAGTAGGCGCGGGCCCAGCTAGGATCTAGTGGGGGTGTTAGGGAAGTCGTCTAGAGACTGACACCAGCAGGGTCTAGAAAGGCAACAGAGGGCCATGAGCGGTACATGGAGGGGCGGCTCCAGGCCAAAGAAATACACAGAAATTTTATGAAGGAGAAATGATTCCGGAAAACCTGTGTGCCTGTGGTGTGTGTGCTTCTGGTGTGTGAGCCTGTGGTGTTGGTGACTTGCGCGTGTGGTGTATGTGTGTGTGGTATGTCACAAATGTGTTCTGTGTGGTGGGTTGCGTGTGCATGTGTGCTGTGTGAGCATGTGGATGGACGTGTCCGCACAGGTGTCTCGTGCGGACCACCCACACGTGCCCTGGGCACGTGATTTTTGGGGCAGCAAATCCCTCAGTGCTCACGGACTCAGGAGGGGAACAGGATATGAGATGGCCAAATGGGGGCCTTGGAAAGCTCCTGCACTTGATAGTTGAGACCCTGAGTGGGGAGAGGCCCCTCAGGTCCACAGCTCTACACCCCCGCCTCTTCCTCCACCTCAGCCTTGGTGGGATCTACGAGGGAAGGGACAGGCTCATGGCGTTGGTGTCCGACCTTACCTGGAGGTAGCGTGCCAGTCTGGGCTCCCGGTGGTTGCATCATCATGGGGAACTTTGGTATCGACATCCTGCGTGAAGCAGGATGGTGAGGGCCAGGATCCACCGCGGGTTCCCTGAAAGGCCACCTTGGAAGGTGTTTCGGTCAAAGCTGGGGGCCACCTAGGTGGACTGCAGCACCCTTAGACTCTTTGCCCACCCTGCCTGCTAGTTGGCTGTGGGGCCCCCTGGGTTGGGTGGGGACGGCCCCAGCTTTATGAGGCAGGCTGGACTGCATTGCTGCCATAGCAACGTTTTATTCCTCCTCAGTTAGGCCCGAGCCTGAGGCTTTCTTTCCTTCCTGGAGTGTGACCAGGAATGTAGTGGAGCGGTTTCTGTCTCCCGTGGGGTACGTGTCTCCTTCTTCTCCTGTGATCGGAGAACTCGGAAGCGTAACCTCTGGCATCCCAAGCAGGACACAGAACAAAACAGAGATTCGGGGCAATGTCAGGACCCGTGTTGGGGTTCAGAAGGTCAGGTTTGCCAGGCTGTGATAGGAACAGGGAGGTGTGCCCAGGGCGCCCTGTTCCAGGGAGCTTGGCGTCGTGTGGCGTGACGGCTTTCATCATACTGACGGCCCCGGCAGGCGGCAGTGACTGCGGTGTCCACAGCCACACCGGACCAGTGGGGCCGCCTCGGCGCAGAGCTCCCTCGAGTCGGCCATATTCGTGGTGGGGACGTAGAGATGACGGTGGCCTTGTGGGAGCAGTGCGGGTCCAACACATCTCACCAAAACAGGCACTGAACCCTTAGGGATGACGGAACACGAACGTCAGGAACAGAGCTTGGGCTGCGAGGGACCCAGGCCCATCCAAGTGGGCCCAGGAAGGAGACCAATGGGCTCCCTTCCCTCTGCCTGAGTCTTGAGGACCAGTCAGCGCAGTTTGGGAAGGAGTAGACGCGGGCACAGCTCAGATCTGGTGGGGGTGTTAGGGAGGTCGTCTGGAGACTGACACCAGTAGGGTCTTGAATGTCACGAGAGGGCCATTAGCGGTGGGTGAAGAGGCGGCTCCAGGCCAAAGAAATGACACAGAAAGGTCATGAAGGAGAAAGGTGTCCAGAAACCTTGTGTGCCTGTGGTGTGTGAGCCTTTTGTGTGGTTGTGTTGCGACTGTGTGGTGTATGTGTGTGTGGTATGTCACAAATGCGTTCTGTGTGGTGGGTTGCGTGTGCATGTGTAATGTGTGAGCGTGTGGATGGAGGTGTCCGCATGGATGCCTCGTGCGGGCCACCCACACGTTCCCTGGGCACGTGGTTTTTGGGGCAGCAGATATCTCACTCCTCCCCGACTCAGGAGGGGAACAGGATGTGAGATGGCCAAATGGGGGGCTTGGAAATTCCTGCACTTGATAGTTGAGACCCTGAGCGGGGAGAGGCCCCTCAGGGCCACATGCCCCTCACCCCCGCCTCTTCTTCCACCTCCGCCTTCGTGGGATCTCCGAGGGAGGGGGCTGGCTCAGGGCGGTAGTGTCCGACCTGACCTGGAGGGAGCGTGCCAGCCTGGGTTCCCAGTGGGTGCATGATCACGGGGAACTTTGGGATCGTCATCCTGCGTGAAGCAGGAAGTTGAGGGCAAGGACCCACCATGAGTTAAATGAAAGGCCACATTGGGAGGTGTTGCCGTCAAAGCTGAGGGCCACGTAAGTGGCCTGCCGCACCCCTAAGCTCTTTGCCCACCCTGCCCGCAATTTGCCTGCAAGGGCCTCCGGGTGGAGGGAGGCGGCCCTGGATTTTTGAGGAACGCTGGACTCCATTGCTACCATAGAAACGGGTTTCCTTGCTCCTCAGTCAGAGCCGAGCCTGCGGCTTTCTATCGTGCCTGGACTGTGACCAGGAAGGTAGTGGAACAGTTACTATCTCCCGTGGAGTTAGGTGTCTCCTGCTTCTCCTGTGACCGGAGAACTCGGAAGCGTAACCTCTGCGCATCCCAAGCAGGACACAGTACAAAACATTGTTTCGGGGCGCTATCAGGACCGGTGTCGGGGTTAGGATGTCACGTTTCCAGGCTGTGATAGGAACAAGCAGGTCCGCCCAGGGAGCCCTGTTCAAGGGAGCTTGGCCTCGTGTGGGGTGGCGACGTCCATCCTTCCGATGGCCCCGACAGGCGGCAGAATCGGCGGTGTCCACAGACACACGGGCCAGTGCGGCAGCCTCCGTGCAGAGCTCCTTCGATGGGGCCATGCTCGGGGTGGGGACGTGGAGGTGAGGTTGGCCTTGTAGGAGCAGCGTGGCACCAGCACATCTCACCAAAACAGAGACTGAACCCTTATGGATGACGGAACACGAATGTCAGGAACCTAGCTTGGGCTAAGAGGGGACCCAGGCCCCACCAATTGGGCCCAGGAGGGAGAACATGGGGCTCCCTTCCCTCGGCATGTGTCTGGAGGACCAGTCCCAACAGTTTGGGAAGGAGTAGATGCGGGCCCAGCTCGGATCTGGTGGGGATGTTAGGGAGGTCTTCTAGGGAATGACACCAGAAGGGGCTTGAAAGGCAAGAGAGGTCCATTAGCGGGGGCTGGAGAAGCAACTCAGGACAAGGAAATAGCACAGTAAGGTCATGAATGAGAAAGGAGTCCAGAAACTCTGTGTGACTGTGGTGTGGGTGTGTTGGGCGTGTGTGGCGTATGTGTGTGTGGTGTGTCACAAATGTGTTCTGTGCGGTGGGTTGTGTGTGCATGTGTGGTGTGTGAGCGTGTGGATGGACGTGTCCGCACAGGTGTCTCGTGCCGGCCCCCGGCCCCCTCACGTGCCCTGGGCACATGGATTTGGGGGCAGCAGATCCCTCACTGCCCTCCGACTAAGGAGGGGAACAGGATGTGAGATGGCCAAATGGAGGCCTTGGAAAGCTCCTGCACTTGATAGTTGAGATCCTGAGCAGGGAGAGACCTCTCAAGACCACATGCCCCTCACACCCGCCTCTTCCTCCACCTCGGCCTTGTTGGCACCTTTGAGGGAGTACGCAGGCTAGGGCGGTGGTGGCCGAACTGACCTGGAGGGAGCGTGCCAGCCTGGGCTCCCAGGGGGTGCATAATCACGGGGAAATTTGGGATCGACATCCTGCGTGAAGCAGGAAGTTGAGGGCCAGGACCCACTGCGGGTTCACTGAAAGTCTACCTTCGGAGGTATTGTGGTCAAAGCTGAGGGCCACGTAGGTGGCCTGTAGCACCCTTAGGCTCTTTGCCCACCCTGCCTGCCAGTTGGCTGCGGGGGCCCCCTGGTGGGGCGGGGAGTGGCCCCGGCTTTATGAGGTACGCTGGACTCCATAGCTGCCATACCAACGGTTTTGTTGCTCCTCAGTTAGGCCCAAGCCTGCGGCATTCTATCCTGTCTGGAGGTGGCCAGGAAGATAGTGGAGCGGTTTCTGTCTCCCGTGGTGGTAGTCGTCTCCTTCTTCTCCTGTGACCAGAGAACTCAGAAGCGTAACCTCTGCGCATCCCAAAGAGGACACAGAACAAAACCGTGATTCGGGGCGCTATCAGGACTGGTGACGGAGTTCAGAAGATCACGTTTGCCAGGCTGTGATAGGAACACGCATGTGTGCCCAGGGCGCCCTGTTCCAGGGAGCTTGGCGTGGTGTGACCTGGCGGCCCCCATCCCTCCGACAGCCCAGGCAGGCGGCAGGGCCTGCGGTGTCCACAGCCACACGGGCCAGTGCGGCAGCCTCTGCGCAGAGCTCCCTCGAGTCGGCCATGCTCGTGGTGTGAACGTGGAGGTGACGGTGGCCTTGTGGGAGCTGCGCGGCATCAACACATCTTACCAAATCAGGGACTGAACCCTTAGGGTTGACGGAACACGAACATCAGGAACCGAGCTTGGGCTGAGAGGGGACCCAGGCCCCACCAAGTTGGCCCAGGAAGGAGACCATGGTGCTCCCTTCCCTCTGCCTGAGTCTGGACGAACAGTCCCGGGTGTATGGGAAGGAGTAGACCCAGAACTACCTCGGATCTGGTGGGGGTGTTAAGAAGGTCGTCTACAGACTGACACCACAGGGTCTTGAAAGGCAAGAGACGGCAATTAGCGGTGGGTGGAGAGGCGGCTCCAGGCCAACAAAATAGCACAGAAAGTTCATGAAGGAGAAAGGATTCCAGAAACCCTGTGTGCCTGTGGTGTGTGTGCCTGTGGTGTGGGTGTGTTGCGAGTGTGTGGTGTATGTGTGTGTGGTATGTCACAAATGTGTTCTGCGTGGTGGGTTGCGTGTGAATGTGTGGTGTGTGAGCATGTGGATGGAACTGTCCGCACAGGTGTCTCGTGCGGGCCACCCACACGTGCCCTGGGCACGTGGTGTTTAGGGCAGCAGATCCCTCACTGCCCCCCGACTCAGGAGGGGAACAGGATGTGAGATGGCCAAATGGGGGCCTTGGAAAGCTCCTGCACTTGATAGTTGAGACAGTGAGCGGGGAGAGGCCCCTCAGGGCCACATGCCCCTCACTCCCGCCTCTTCCTATACCTCAGCCTTGGTGGGATCTCCGAGGGAGGGGGCAGGCTCAGGGCGGTGGTGTCTGACCTGACCTGGAGGGAGCGTGCCACCCTGGGCTCCCAGTGGGTGCATCATCACAGGGAACTTTGGAATCGACATCCTGCGTGAAGCAGGAAGTTGAGGGCCAGGACGAACTGCGGGTTCACTGAAAGGCCACCTTGGGAGGTGTTTCGGTCAAAGCTGAGGGCCACGTAGGTGGCCTGCAGCAACCTAAGTCTCTTTGCCCACCCTACCTGCCAGTTGGCTTCGGGAGGCCCCGGGGAGGGGCAGGGTGCGACCCCGGCTTTATGAGTCAGGCTGGATTCCATTGCTGCCATAGCAACAGTTTTGTTCCTCCTCAGTTAGGCCCAAGCCTGCGGCATTCTATCCTGCCTGGAGTGTGACCAGGAAGATAGTGGAGCGGTTTCTGTCTCCCGTGGTGGTAGGTGTCTTCTTCTTGTCCTGTGACCAGAGAACTCAGAAGCGTAAACTCTGCCCATCCCAAGCAGGACAAAGAACAAAACACTGATTCGGGGCGCTCTCAGTACTGTTGTCGGGGTTCAGAAGATCACGTTTGCCAGGCTGTGATAGGAACACGCAGGTGTGCCCAGGGTGCCATGTTCCTGGGAGCGGGGCGTGGAGTGACGTGGCGGCATCCATCCTTCCGACGGCCCCGGCAGACGGTAGGGTCGGCGGTGTTCACAGCCACACCGGGCCATTGCGGCAGCCTCCGCGCAGGGCTCCCTCGAGTTAGCCATGCTCGTTGTGGGGAGGTGGAGGTGACGTTGGCCTTGTGGGAGCAGCGCGGGACCAACACATCTCACCAAAACAGGGACTGAACCCTTAGGGATGTCGGAACACGAACGTCAGGAACCGAGTTTGCCCTGAGAGGGGCCCCAGACCCCACCAAGTGGGCCCAGGAGGGAGACCATGGGGCACCCTTCCCTCGACCTGAGTCTGGTGGGTCAGTCCCGGCAGTAGACGCGGGCCCAGCTCAGATCTGGTGGGGGTGTTAGGGAGGTCGTCTAGGGACTGACACCTGCAGGGTCTTGAAAGGGAAGAGAGGGCCATTAGCGGTGGGTAGAGAGGCGGCTCCAGGCCAACTAAATAGTACAGAAAGGTCATGAAGGAGAAAGGATTCCGGAAACCCTTCGTGCCTGTGGTGTGTGTGCTTGTGGTGTGTGGGCCTGTGGTGTGGGTGTGTTGCGAGTGTGTGGTGTATGTGTGTGTGGTATGTCACAAATGTGTTCTGTGTGGTGGGTTGCGTGTGCATGCGTGGTGTGTGAGTGTTTGGATGAACGTGACCGCACAGGTGTCTCGTGCGGGGCACCCAAACGTGCCCTGGGCACGTGGTTTTTGGGGCAGCAGATCCCTCACTGCCCCCCCACTCAGGAGGGGAACAGGATGTGAGATGGCCAAATGGGGGCCTTGGAAACTTCCTGCACTTGATAGTTGAGACCCTGAGCGGGGAGAGGCTCCTCAGGGCCACATGCCCCTCTCCCTCGCCTCTTCCTCCACCTCGCCCTTGGTAGGACCTCCGAGGGAGGGGGCAGGCTCATTGCGGTGGTTTCCGACCTGACCTGGAGGGAGCGCCCCAGCCTGGGCTCCCAGGGGGTGCATCATCACGGGGAACTTTAGGATCGACATATTGCGTGAAGCAGGATGTTGAGGGCCCGGACCCACCGCGGGTTCCATGAAAGGCCACCTTGGGAGGTGTTGGGGTTAATGCTGAGGGCCACGTACGTGGCCTGCAGCACACCTAGGCTGTTTGCCCACCCTGCCTGCCAGTTGGCTGCGGGGGCCTCCGGGTGGAGGGGGGCGGCCCAGGCTTTTTGAGGCACGCTGGACTCCATTGCTGCCATAGCAACTGGTTTTTTGCTCCTCAGTTAGGCCCGAGCCTGCGGCTTTCTATCCTGACTGGAGTGTGACCAGGAAGGTAGTAGAGCGGTTTTTGTCGCCCGTGGAGGTAGGTGTCTCCTGCTTTTCCTGTGACCGGAGAGCTCGGATGCGTAACCTCTGCCCATCCCAAGCAGGACACAGAACAAAGCAGTGATTCGGGGCGCTGTCAGGACGGTTGTCGGGGTTCAGAAGGTCACGATTCACAGGCTGTGATAGGAACAGGCAGGAGCGCCCAGGGCGCCCTGTTCCAGGTAGCTTGGCGTCGTGTGGCGTGGCGGCTTTCATCATACCGACGGCCCCGTGGGTGGCAGGGTCCGCGGTGTCCATAGCCACACAGGACCTCTGCGGGAGACTGCGCGCAGAGCTCCCTCGAGTCGGCCCTGTTCGTGCTGGGGACGGGGAGGTGACGTTGGCCTTGTGGGAGCAGCGCAGCATCAACATATCTCACGAAAACAGGGACTGAACCTTAGGGATGACGGAAAACGAACGTCAGGAACAGAGCTTGGGCTGAGAGGGACCCAGACCCCACCAAGTGGGCCCAGGAAGGAGACCATGGGGCACCCTTCCCTCTGCCTGAATCTTGAGGACCATTCCCGGCAGTTTGGGAAGGAGTAGACACGGGCCAGCTCCGATCTGGTGGGGTGTTAGGGAGGTCGTCAAGAGACTGACACGAGCAGGGTCTTGAAAGGCAAGACACGGACATTAGCGGTGAGTGGAGTGGCGGCTCCAGGCCAACGAAATAGCACAGAGGTCATGAAGGAGAAAGGAGTCCAGAAACCCTGTGTGCCTTTGGTGTGTGTGCTTCTGGTGTGTTAGCCTGTGGTGTGGGTGTGTTGCGCGTGTGAGTTGTATGTGTGTGGTATGTCACAAATGTGTTCTGTGTGGTGGGTTGCTTGTGCATGTGTGGTGTGTGAGCCTGTGAATGGACGTGTCCACATAGGTGTCTCGTGCGGGCCACCCACACGTGCCCTGGTTACGTGGTTTTGGGGCAGCAGATCCCTAACTGCTCTCGGACTCAGGAGGGGAACAGGATGTGAGATGGCCAAATGGGGGCCTTGGAAAGCTCCTGAAATTGATAGCTGAGACCCTGAGCGGGCAGAGGCCCATCAGGGCCTCATGCACCTCTCCCTCACCTCTTCCTCCACCTCGGCCTTGGTGGGACCTTAGAGGGAGGGGGCAGGCTCATTGCGGTGGTGTCTGACCTGACCTGGAGGGAGCGTGCCAGCCTGGGCTCCCAGGGGGTGCATCATCACGGGAAGTTTGGGATCGACATCCCCTTGAAGAAGGAATTTGAGGGCTAGGACCCACCGCGGGTTCACTGAAAGGCCACCTAGGGAGTTGTTTTGGTCAAAACTGAGGGCAACGTAATTGACCTGCAGCACCCTTAGGCTCTTTGCCCACCCTGCCTCCCAGTTGGCTGTGGGGGCACCCGGGTGGGGCGGGGTGCGGCCCCGGCTTTATGTGGCAGGCTGGACTCCATTGCTGCCATAGCAACGTTTTGTTGCTCCTCAGTTAGGCCTGAGCCTGCGGCTTTATATTCTGCCTGTAGTGTGACCAGGAAGGTAGTGGAGCGGTTTCTGTCTACTGTGGAGGTAGGTGTCTCCTCCTTCCCCTGTGACTGGAGAGCTCGGAAGCATAAACTCTGCCCATCCCAAGCAGGACACAGAACAAAACAGTGATTCGGGGCGCTCTCAGGACTGGTGTCGGGGTTCAGAACGTCACATTTGCCAGGCTGTGATAGGAACAATCAGGTGCGCCCAGGGCGCCCTGTAACAGGGAGCTTGGCGTGGTGTGGCGTGGCGACGTCCATCATTCCGACGGCCCCGGCAGGCGTCAGGGACTGCGGTGTCCACAGCCACACCGGGCCATTGAAGCAACCTCCGAGCAGAGCTCCCTCGAGTCTTCCATGCTCGTGGGGGGACATGGAGGTGACGGTGGCCTTGTGGGAGCAGCACGGCACCAACACATCTCACCAAAACAGGGACTGAACCCTCAGGGATGACGGAACTCGAACGTCAGGAACCGAGCTTGGGCTGAGAGGGAACCCAGGCCCCACCAAGTGGGCCCAGAAGGGAGTGTTCTCCCTTTCCTCGGCCTGAGTCTGGAAGACCAGTCCTGACAGTTTGGGAAGTAGTAGACGCGGGCCCAGGTCGGATCTCGTGGGGGTTTTAGGGAGGTCGTCTAGGGACTGACACCAGCAGGGGCTTGAAAGGCAAGAGAGGGCCATTAGCGGGGCCTGGAGAGGCGGCTCAGAGCAAGGAAATAGCACAGAAAGGTCATGAAGGAGAAAGGAGTCCAGAAACCCTGTGTGACTGTGGTGTGGGTGTGTTGGGTGTGTGTGGAGTATGTGTGTGTCGTATGTCACAAATGTGTTCTGTGCGGTGGGTTGCGTGTGCATGTGTGGTGTGTGAGGATCTGGATGGACGTGTCCGCACAGGTGTCTCATGCCGGATCCGGTCCCCTCACGTACCCTGGGCACATGGATTCGGGGGCAGCAGATCCCTCACTGCTCCCCGACTCAGGAGGGGAACAGGAAGTGAGATGGCCAAATGGAGGCCTTGTAAAGCTCCTGCACTTGATAGTTGAGATCCTGAGCGGGGAGAGGCCTATCAGGGCCATAACCCTCACCCTGCCTCTTCCTCCACCTCGGACTTGGTGGGACCTAAAAGGCGGGGGGCCGGCTCAAGGCGGTGGTGTCCGACCTGACCTGGAGGGATCTTGCCAGCCTGGGCTCCCAGGGGGTGCATCACCACGGGGAACCTTGGGATCGACATCCTGCGTGAAGCGGAAGTTGAGGGCCAGGACCCACCGCGAGTTCACTGAAAGGCCACCTTGGGAGGTGTTTCGGTCAAAGCTGAGGGCCACGTAGGTGGCCTGCAGCACCCTTAGGCTCTTAGCCCACCCTGCCTCTCAGTTGGTAGCTCGGGCCCCCGGGTGGGCCGGGGGGCGGCCCCGGCTTTATGAGGCAGGCTGGACTGCATTGCTGTCATAGCAACGCTTTTTTGCTCCTCAGTTAGTCCCCGCCTGCGGCTTTCTTTCCTTCATGGAGTGTGACCAGGAATGTAGTGGAGCGGTTTCTGTCTCCCATGGGGTACGTGTCTCCTTCTTCTCCTGTGACAGGAGAACTCGGAAGCGTAACTTCTGCGCATCCCAAGCAGGACACACAACAAAACACAGATTCGGGGCACTGTCATGACCGGTGTCGGGGTTCAGTAGGTCACGTTTGCCAGGCTGTGATAGGACAGGGAGGTGCACCCAGGGCGCCCTGTTCCAGGGAGCTTGGCGTCGTGTGGCGTGGCGGCTTCCATGATACCGACGGCCCCGGCAGGCGGCAGGGTCTGCGGTGTCCACAGACACACCGGGCCAGTGCGGCAGCTTCCACGCAGAGCTCACTCGATTCGGCCATGCTCGTGGTGGGGACGTGGAGGTGACGTTGGCCTTGTGAGAGCAGCGCAGCATCAACATATCTCACCAAAACAGGGACTGAACCTTAGGGATGACGGAAAACGAACGTCAGGAACCGAGCTTGGGCTGAGAGGGACCCAGGCCCCACCAAGTGGGCCCAGGAAGGAGACCATGGGGCACCCTTCCCTCAGCCTGAATCTTGAGGACAAGTCCCGGCAGTTTGGAAAGGAGTAGACACGGGCCAGTTCCTATCTGGTGGGGTGGTAGGGATGTCGTCAAGAGACTGACACCAGCAGGGTCTTGAAAGGCAAGACATGGCCATTAGCGGTGGGTGGAGTGTCGGCTCCAGGCCAATGAAATAGCACAGAGGTCATGAAGGAGAAAGGAGTCCAGAAACCCTGTGTGCCTTTGGTGTGTGTGTTTGTGGTGTGTGTGCCTGTGGTGTGGGTGTGTTGCGCATGAGTGGTGTATGTGTGTGTGGTATGTCACAAATGTGTTCTGTGGGTGGGTTGCGTGTGCGTGTGTGGTGTGTGAACGTGTGAATGAACGTGTCCGCACAGGTGTCTCATGTGGGCCACCCACACGTGCACTGAGCACGTGTTTTTGGGGCAACAGATCCCTCCATACTCCCTGACTCAGGAGGGGAACAGGATGTAAGATGGCCAAATGGGGGCCTTGGAAATCTCCTGCACTTAATAGTTGAGACCCTGAACTGGGACAGGCCCATCAGGGCCACATGCCCCTCTCCCTCGCCTCCTCCTCCACCTCGGCCTTGGTGGGACCTCCGAGGGAGGGGGCAGGCTCAGGCCGGTGGTGTCCCACCTGACCTGGAGGGAGCGTGCCAGCATGGGCTCCCAAGGGTGTATCATCACGGGGAACTTTAGGATCGACATCCTGCGTGAAGCAGGAAGTAGAGGGCACGGACCCACCGCGGGTTCAATGAAAGGCCACCTTGGGAGGTGTTTCGGTCAAAGCTCAGGGCCACGTAAGTGGTGTGCAGCACCCCTAGGCTCTTTGCGC
This sequence comes from Paguma larvata, assembly GCA_030068075.1. Classification (NCBI taxonomy): domain Eukaryota; kingdom Metazoa; phylum Chordata; class Mammalia; order Carnivora; family Viverridae; genus Paguma; species Paguma larvata. The sequence continues at coordinate 63,201 of JAINVK010000929.1, forward strand.
TCCCTGCCCGCAAGTCGGCTGCGGAGGCCTCCGGGTGGAGGCGGGCGGCCCCGGCTTTTTGAGGCACACTGGACTCCATTGCTGCCATAGCAATGGGTTTTGTTGATCCTCAGTTAGGCCCGAGTCAGCGGCTTTCTATCCTGCCTGGAGTGTGACAAGGAAGGTAGTGGAGCGGTTTCTGTCTCCCGTGGGGTACGTGTCTCCTGCTTTTCCTTTGAACACAGAACTCGGAAGCGTAACCTCTGCGCATCCCAAGCAGGACAGAAACAAAACAGAGATTTGGGGCGCTGTCAGAACCGGTTCGGGGTTCTGAAGGTCAAGTTTCCCAGGCTGTGATAAGAACAAGCAGGTGCGACCAGGGCGCCCTGTTCCAGGGAGCTTGGCGTGGTGTGGCGTGGCGACGTCCATCCTTCCGACAGCCCCGGCAGGCGGCAGGTTCGGGGGTGTCCACAGCCACACCGGGCCAGTGCGGCAGCATCCGCGGAGAGCTCCCTCGAGTCAGACATACTCGTGGTGGGGACGTGGAGGTGACGGTGGCCTTGTGGGAGCAGCGAGGCACCAACACATCTCACCAAAACAGGGACTGAACCCTTATGGATGACGGAACACGAACGTCAGGAACGGAGCTTGGACTGAGAGGGGACCCAGGCCCCACCAAGTGTCCCAGGAGGGAGACCATGGGGCTCCCTTCCCTCAGCCAGAGTATGGAGGACCAGTCCCAGCAGTTTGGGAAGGAGTAGACGCGGGCCCAGCTCGGATCTGGTGGGGGTGTTAGGGAGGTCGTCAAGGGACTGACACCAGCAGAGGCATGAAAGGCAAGAGAGGGCCATTATCGGGTGGTGGAGAGGCGGCTCAGGGCAAGGAAATAGCACAGAAAGTTCATGAAGGATAAAGGAGTCCAGAAACCCTGTGTCTGTGGTGTGGGTGTGTTGGGAGTGTGTGGCGTATATTTGTGTGATATGTCACAAACGTGTTCTGTGCGGTGGGTTGCGTGTGCATGTGTGGTGTGTGAGCGTCTGGAAGGACGTGTCCGCACAGGTGTCTCGTGCAGGCCACCCACACGTTCCCTGGGCACGTGGTTTTTGGGGCATCAGATCCCACACTGCTCCCGGACTCAGGAGGGAAACAGGATGTGAGATAGCCAAATGGGGGCCTTGGAACACTCCTGCACTTGATAGTTGAGACCCTGAGCTGGGAGAATACCCTAAGGGCCACATGACCCTCACCCCCGCCTCTTCCTCCACCTCGGCCTTGGTTGGACTTCCGAGGGAGGGGGCAGGCTAGTGCGGTGGTGTGAGACCTGACCTGGAGGGAGCGTGCCAGCCTGGGCTCCCAGGGGTGTATCATCACGGGGAACTTTTAGATCCACATCCTGCCTGAAGCAGGAAGTTGAGGGCCAGGACCCACCGCGGGTTCAATGAAAGGCCACCTTGGGAGGTGTTGCGGTCAAAGCTGAGGGCCACGTAGGTTGCCTGCCGAACCCCTAGGCTATTTGCCCACCATGCCCGTCAGTTGGCTGCGGCATCCTCCGGATGGAGGGGAGCGGCCCCGACTTTATGTGGCGTGCTGTACTCCATTGCTGCCATAGCAATGGGTTTTGTTGCTCCTCAGTTAGGCCCAAGACTGCGGCTTTCTATCCTGCAGGGAATGTGGCCAGGAAGGTAGAGGAGCAGTATCTGTTTCCCGTGGAGTTAGGTGTCTCCTGCTTCTCCTGTGACTGGAGAGCTCGGAATGATAAACTCTGCGAATCCCAAGCAGGACACAGTACAAAACAGTGATTCGGGGCGCTGTCAGGACCGGTGTCGGGGTTCAGAAGGTCACGTTTGCCAGGCTGTGATAGGAACAAGCAGGTGCGCCCAGGGCGCCCTGTTCCAGGGAGCTTGGCGTCGTGTGGCGTGGCTACGTCCATCCTTCCGACGGCCCCGGCAGGCGGCAGGGTCGGGGGTGTCCAGAGCCACACCGGGCCAGTGCGGCAGCATCCACACAGAGCTCCCTCGAGTCGGCCAATCTCGTGGTGGGTACGTGGAGGTGACGTTGGCCTTGTGGGAGCAGGGCGGCACCAACACATCTCACCAAAACAGGTACTGAACCCTTATGGATGAAGGAACACGAACGTCAGGAACCCAGCTTGGGCTAAGAGGGGACACAGGCCCCACCAAGTGGGCCCAGGAGGGAGACCTTGGGGATCCCTTCCCTCAGCCAGGGTCTGGAGGTCCAGTCCCCTCAGTTTGGGAAGGAGTAGACGCGGGCCCAGCTCGGATCTGGTGGGTGTGTTAGGGAGGTTGTCTAGGGACTGACACCAGAAGGGGCTTGAAAGGCAAGAGAGGGCCATTAGCGGGGGTGGAAGGCGGCTCCAGGCCAAAGAATTAGCACAGAAAGGTCATGAAGGATAAAGGAGTCCAGAAACCCTGTGTGACTGTGGTGTGGGTGTGTTGCGCGTGTGTGGCGTATGTGTGTGGTCTGTCACAAATGTGTTCTGTGCGGTAGTCTGCGTGTGTATGTGTGGTGTGTGAGCGTCTGGATGGACGTGTCCGCACAGGTGTCTTGTGCCGACCCCCGGCCCCCTCACATGCCCTGGGCACATGGATTCGGGGGCAGCAGATCCCTCACTGCCCCCCGACTCAGGAGGGGAACAGGATGTAAGATGGCCAGATGGAGGCCTTGGAAAGCTCCTGCACTTGATAGATGAGATCCTGAGCGGGGATTGGCCTCTCAGGGCCACATGCCCCTCACCCCCGCCTCTTCCTCCACCTCAGCCTTGGTGGTACCTCCTAGGGAGGGGGCAGGCTAGGGAGGTGGTGTCCGTCCTGACCTGGAGGGAGCGTGCCAGCCTGGGCTCCCAGTGGGTGCATCATCACGGGGAACTTTGGGCTCGCCATCTTGCGTTAAACAGGAAGTTGAGGGCCAGGACCCACTGCGGGTTCACTGAAAGTCCACCTTGGGAGGTATTGTGGTCAAAGCTGAGGGCCACGTAGGTGGCCTGTAGCACCCTTAGGCTCTTTACCCACCCTGCTTGCCAGTTGGCTGCGGGGGACCCCGTGTTGGGCTGGGGGCGGCCCGGGCTTTATGAGGCACGCTGCACTCCATAGCTGCCATAGCAACGTTTTGTTGTTCCTCAGTTAGTCCCAAGCCTGGGCATTCTATCCTGCCTGGAGTGTGACCAGGAAGGTAGTGGAGCGGTTTCTGTCTCCCGTGGTGGTAGGTGTCTCCTTCTTTTCCTGTGACCAGAGAACTCAGAAGCGTAACTTCTGCGCATCCCAAGCAGGACACAGAACAAAACAGTGATTCGGCGCGCTATCAGGACTGGTGACGTGGTTCAGAAGGTCACGTTTGCCAGGCTGTGATAGGAACACGCAGGTGTGCCCAGGGCGCCCTGATCCAGAGAGGTTGGCGTGGTGTGACATGGCGGCATCCATCCTTCCGACGGCCCTGGCAGGCGGCAGTGTCGGCGGTGTCCACAGTCACACCGGGCCAGTGCGGCAGCCTCCGCGCAGATCTCCCTCGAGTTGGTCATGTTCGTGGTGGGGACGTGGAGGTGACGGTGGCCTTGTGGGAGCAGCGCGGCACCAACACATCTCACCAAAACAGGGACTGAACCCTTAGGGATGACGGAACACGAACGTCAGGAACCGAGCTTGGTCTGAGAGTGGACCCAGGCCCCAACAAGTGGGCCCAGAAGGGTGTGGTCTCCCTTCCCTCGTCCTGAGTCTGCAGGACCAGTCCCGGCAGTTAGGGAAGGGGCAGACGCGGGCCCAGCTCGGATCTGGAGGGGGTGTTAGGGAGGTCGTCTAGAGACTGACACCATCAGGGTCTTGAAAGGCAAGAGAGGGCCATTAGCGGTGGGTGGAGAGGCGGCTCCAGGCCAACGAAATAGCACAGAAAGGTCATGAAGGATAAAGGAGTCCAGAAACCCTGTGTGCCTGTGGTGTGTGTGCTTGTGGTGTGTGTGCCTGTGGTGTGGTTGTGTTGCGAGTGTGTTGTGTATGTGTGTGGTATGTCACAATTGTGTTATGTGTGGTGGGTTGCGTGTGCATGTGTGGTGTGTGAGCGTGTGGATGGACGTGTCCGCACAGGTATCTCATGAGGGCTACCCACACGTGCCCTGGGCATGTCGTTTTTGGGGCAGCAGATCCCTCACTGCACCCTGTCTCACGAGGGTATTAGGATGTGAGATGGCCATATGGGGGCCTTGGAAACTTCCTGCACTTGATAGTTGAGACCCTGAGCGAGGAGAGGCCCCACATGGCCACAGGCCCCTCACCCCAGTGTCTTCCGCCACCTCGGCCTTGGTGGGATCTCCGAGGGAGGGGGCAGGCTCAGGGAGTTGGTGTCCGACCTGTCCTAGTTGGAGCGTGCCAGCCTGGGCTCCCAGTGGGTGCATCAACAAGGGGAACTTTAGGATCGTCAACCTGCGTGAAGCTGGAAGTTGAGGGCCAGGACCACCGCGGGGTCAATGAAAGGCCACCTTGGGAGGTGTTTCCGTCAAAGCTGAGGGCCACGTAAGTGGCCTGCAGCACCCTTAGGCTCTTTGCCCACCCTGCCTCCAGTTGGCTGCGGGGGCCCCGGGTGGGGCGGGGGGCGGCCCCGGCTTTTGAAGGAACCCTGGACTCCATTGCTGCCATAGCAACGGGTTTTGTTGCTCCTCAGTAGGCCCAAGCCTGCGGCTTTCTATCCTGCCTGGAGTGTGATCAGGAAGGTAGTCGACCGGTTTCTGTCTCCCATGTTGGTAGGTGTCTCCTTCTTCTCCTGTGACCAGTGAACTCAGAAGCGTAACCTCTGCGCATCCCAAGCAGGACACAGAACAAAACAGAGATTCGGGGAGCTGTCAGGACCGGTGTCGGGTTTAAGAAGGTCACGTTTGCCAGTCTGTGATAGGAATAAGCAGGTGCGACCAGGGCGCCCTGTTCCAGGGATTTGGCGTGGTGTGGCGTGCGAGGTCCATCCTTCCGAAGGCCCAGCAGGCAGCAGGGACGGCGGTGTCCACATCAACACCGGGCCAGTGCGGCAACCTCCGCGCAGAGCTCCTTCGATTCGGTCATGCTCGTGGTGGGGACCTGGAGGTGACGTTGGCCTTGTGGGAACAGAGCGGCACCAACACATGTCACCAAAACAGGGACTGATCCCTTAGGGATGACGGAACACGAACGTCAGGAACCGAGCTTGGGCTGAGAGGGGACCCAGGCCCCACCAACTGGGCCCAGGAAGGAGACCATGGGGCTCCATTCCCTCTGCCTAGTCTTGAGGAGCAGTCAGCGCAGTTTGGGAATGAGTAGACGCAGGCCCGCTTGGAACTAGTTGGGGTGTTAGGGAGGTAATCTAGAGACTGACACCAGCAGGGTCTTGAAAGGCAACAGAGGGCCATTATCGGTGCGTGGAGAGGCGGCTCCAGGCCAATGAAAAAGCACAGAAAGTTTATGAAGCAGAAAGGATTCTGGAAAACCTGTGTGCCTGTGGTGTGTGTGCTTGTGGTGTGTGTGCCTGTGGTGTGGGTGTGTTGCGCATGTGTGGTGTATGTGTGTGTGGTATGTCACAAATGTGTTCTGTGTGGTTGGTTGTGTGTGCATGTGTGGTATGTGAGCGTGTGGTTGGACGTGTCTGCACAGGAGTCTCGTACGGGCCACCCACACGCGCCCTGGGCACGTGGATTTTGGGGCAGCAGATCCCTCACTGCTCCCGGACTCAGGAGGGAACAGGATGTGAGATGGCGAAATGGGGGACTTGGAAATCTCCTGCACTTGATAGTTGAGGCCCTGGGTGGGGAGAGGCCCCTCAGGGCCACATGCCCCTCTCCCTCGCCTCTTCCTCCACCTCGGCCTTGGTGGGATCTCCGAGGGAGGGGGCAGGCTCAGGGCGGTGGTGTCCGACCTGACCTGGAGGGAGCGTGCCAGCCTGGGCTCCCAGGGGGTGCATCATCACGGGGAACTTTAGGATCGACATCCTGTGTGAAGCAAGAAGTTGAGGTTCATGACCCACCGCGGGTTCACTGAAAGGCCACCTTGTGAGGTGTTGCGGTCAAAGCTGAGGGCCACGTAAGTGGCCTGCAGCACCCGAGGCTCTTTGACCAACCTGCCCGCCACTTGGCTGCAGGGGCCTCCGGGTAGAGGGAGGCGGACCCTGCTTTTTGAAGCACGCTGGACTCCATTGATGCCATAGCAACGGGTTTTGTTGTTCCTCAGTTAGACCCGAGCCTGCGGCTTTCTATCCTGCCTGGAGTGTGACCAGGAAGGTAGTGGAGCGGTTATTGACTCCCGTGGAGGTAGGTGTCTCCTGCTTCTCCTGTGACCGGAGAACTCTGAAGCGTAAACTCTGAGCATCCCAAGCAGGACACAGAACAAAACAGAGATTCGGGGCACTGTCAGGACCGGTGTCGGGGTTCAGATGGTCATGTTTGCCAGGCTGTGATAGGAACAGGGAGGTGCGCCCAAGGCTCCCTGTTCCAGGGAGTTGGCGTCGTGTGGCATGGCGGCCTCCATCATTCCGACGGCCCTGGCAGGCGGCAGGGTCTGCGGTGTCCACAGCCACACCGGGCCAGTAGGGCAGCCTCCCCGCAGAACTCCCTCCGCATGTGTTTCTCGTGCGGGCCACCCAAACGTGACCTGGGCACGTGGATTTTGGGGTAGCAGATCCCTCACTGCTCCCGGACTCAGGAGGGGAACAGGATGTGAGATGTCGAAATGGGGGCCTTGGAAAGCTCCAGCACTTGATAGTTGAGGCCCTGAGCGGGGAGAGGCCCCTCAGGGCCACATGCCCCTCACCCCCGCCTCTTCCTCCACCTCGGCCTTGGTGGGATCTGCGAGGGAGGGGGCAGGCTCAGGGCGTTGGTGTCCGACCTGACCTGGATGGAGCGTGCCAGCCTGGGCTCCCAGTGGGTGCATCATCACGGGGAACTTTAGGATCGACATCCTGCGTGAAGCAGGAAGTTGAGGGCCAGGACCCTCCGCCGGTTCAATGAAAGGCCACCTTGAACGGTGTTTCGGTCAAAGTTGAGGGCCACATAAGTGGTCTGTAGCACCCTTAGGCTCTTTGCGCACCCTGCCTGCCAGTTGGCTGCGAGGGCCCCCGGGTGGAGCGGGGGGCGGCCCCGGTATTATGAGGCAGGCTGGACTCCATTCCTGCCATTGCAACGTTTTGTTGCTCCTCAGTTAGGCCCAAGCCTGCGGCTTTCTATCCTGCCTGAAGTGTGACCAGGAATGTAGTGGAGCGGTTTCTGTCTCCCGTGCGGTACGTGTCTCCTTCTTCTCCTGTAACCGGAGAACTCGGAAGCGCAACCTCTGTGCATCCCAAGCAAGACACAGAACAAAACAGAGATTCGGGTCACTGTGAGGTCCGATTTCGGGGTTCAGAAGATCACGTTTGCCAGACTGTGATAGGAACAGGGAGGTGCGCCCCGGACGCCCTGTTCCAGGGAGCTTGGTGTCGTGTGGCGGGCGTCTTCCATCGTTCCGACGGCCCCCGGAGGCGGCAGGGTCTGCGGTGTACACAGCGACGCCGGGCCAGTGCGGCAGCCTCCGCGCAGAGCTCCCTCGAGTCGGCCATGCTAGTGGTGGGGACGTAGAGGTGACGTTGGCCTTCTGGGAGCTGCGTGGGACCAACACATCTCACCGACACAGAGACTGAACCCTTAGGGATGACGGAACACGAACTCAGGTGTCTCCTAGGTGTCTCCTGCTTCTCCGTTGACCGGAGAACTCGGAAGCGTAACCTCTTCGCATCCCAAGCAGGACACAGAAAAAAACAGTGATTCGGGGCGCTGTCATGACCGTTGTCGGGGTTCAGAAGGTCACGTTTCCCAGGCTGTGATATGTACAGGCATGTGCGCCCAGGGCTGCCCTGTTCCAGGGCGCTTGGCGTCGTGTGGCGTGCCAGCTTTCATCATACCGACGGCCCCGGCAGGCAGCAGGGTCGCCGGTGTCCACAGCCACACAGGGCCTCTGCGGCAGACTCCGCGCTGAGCTCCCTCGAGTCAGCCATGTTCGTGGTGGGGACGGGGAGATGACGGTGGCCTTGTGGGGGCAGTGCGGGACCAACACATCTCCCCAAAACATGGAATGAACCCTTAGGGATGACGAAACATGAACGTCAGGAACCGAGCTTGGGCTGAGAGGGGACCCAGGCCCCACCAAGTGGGCCCAGGAAGGAGACCATGGGGCTCCCTTCCCTCTGCCTGAATCTTGAGGACCAGTTCCGGCAGTTTGGGAAGGAGCAGACGCGTGTCCAGCTTGGATCTTGTTGGGGTGTTAGGGAGGTCGTCAAGAGACTGACACCAGCAGGGTCTTGAAAGGCAAGAAAGGACCATTAGCGGTGGGTTGAGAGGCACTCCAGGCCAACGAAATAGCACAGAGGTCATGAAGGAGAAAGGAGTCCAGAAACCCTGTGTGCCTATGATGTGTGTGCTTGTGGTGTGTGTGCCTGTGGTGTCGGTGTGTTGTGCGTGTGTGGAGTATGTGTGTGTGGTATGTCACAAATGTGTTCTGTGCGGTGGGTTGCGTGTGCATGTGTGGTGTGTGATCGTCTGGATGGACGTGTCCGCACAGGTGTCTCGTGCCTCCCCCCGGCCCCCTCACGTGCCCTGGGCAAATGGATTCGAGGGCAGCACATCCCTCACTGCCCCACGACTCAGGAGGGGAATAGGATATGTTATGGACAAATAGGGGCCTTGTAAATCTCCTGCACTTGATAGTTGCGATCCTGAGCGGGGAGAGGCCTCTCAGGGCCACATGTAACTCACCCCCGACTCTTCCTCCACCTCGGCCTTGGTGGGACCTCCGTGGGAGGGGGCAAGCTCAGGGCGGTGGTGTCCGACCGGACCCGGAGGGAGCGTACCAGCCTCGGCTCCCAGTGGGTGCATCATCACGGGGAACTTTGGGATCCACATCCTCCGTTTAGCAGGAAGATGAGGGCCAGGACCTACCGCGGGTTCAAAGAAAGGCCACCTTCGGAGGTGTTGCGGTCAAACCTGAGGGCCACGTAGGTGGCCTGCAGCACCCCTAGGCTCTTTGCCCACACTGCCCGCTAGTTGTCTGCGGGGGCCCCCGGGTGGAGGGTGTCAGCCCCGGCTGTATGAGGCCCGCTGGACTCCATTGCTGCCATAGCAACTGGTTTTGTTGCTCCTCAGTTAGGCCCGAGTCTGCGGCTTTCTATCCTGTCTGGATTATGACCTGGAAGACAGTGGAGCTGTTTCTGTCTCCCGAGGAGGTAGGTGTCTCTTTCTTCTCCTGCGACCGGAGAACTCGGAAACAAAACCTCTGCGCATTCCAAGCAGGACACAGCGCAAAACAGTGATTCGGAGCACTGTCAGAATCGGTGTCGGGGTTCAGAAGGTCAAGTTTGCCAGGCTGTGATAGGAATAGGCAGGTGCGCCCAGGGCACCCAGTTCCAGAGAGCTTGGCGTGGTGTGGCGTGGCGGCCTCCATCATTCCGATGCTGCGGCAGGTGGCAGGGTCTGCGGTGTCCATAGCAACACCGGACCAGTGCGCAGCCTCCGCGCAGAGCTCCCTCGAATCGGACATGCTCGTGATGGGGACGTGGAAGTGACGGTGGTCTTGTGGGAGCAGCGGGGGACCAACACATCTCCCCAAAACAAGGACTGAACCCTTAGGAATGATGGAACACGAACGTCAGGATCAGAGCTTGGGTTGAGAGGGGACCAGGCCCCACCAAGTGGGCCAGGAGGGAGACCATGGGGCTCTCTTCCCTCGGCCTGAGTCTGGAGGACCAGTCCCAGCAGTTTTTGAAGGAGTAGACAGGGCCCAGCTCGGATCTGGTGGGGGTGTTAGGGAGGTCGTCTAGAGACTGTCACCAGCAGGGTCTTGAAAGGCAAGAGAGGGTCATTAGCAGGGGGTGGAGAGGCGGCTCAGGGCAAGGAAATAGCACAGAAAGTTCATGAAGGAGAAAGGAGTCCAGAAACCCTGTGTGCCTGTGGTGTCGGTGTGTTGCACTTGTGTGACGTATGTGTGTGGTATGTCACAAATTTGTTCTGTGCGGTGGGTTGCGTGTGCATGTGTGGTGTGTGAGCGTGTGGAAGGACGTGTCCGCACTGGTATCTCGTGTGGGCCACCCACACGTGCCCTGGGCACGTGGTTTTTGGGGCTACAACTCCCTCACTGCTCCCGGACTCAGGAGGGGAACAGGATGTGAGATGGCCAAATTGGGGCCTTGGAAAATCTCCTGCACTTCATAGTTGAGACCCTGAGCCGGGAGAGTTCCCTCAGGGCCACATGCCCCTCACTCCCACCTCTTCCTCCACCTCGGCCTTGGTTGGACCTCCGAGGAAGGGGGCAGGCTAGGGCGGTGGTGTCTGACCTGACCTGGAGAGAGTGTGCCAGCCTGGGCTCCCAGGGGGTGTATCATCACGGGGAGCTTTTGGATCCACATCCTGCCTGAAGCAGGAAGTTGAGGGCCAGGACCCACCGAGGATTCAAAGAAAGGCCACCTTGGGAGGTGTTGCGGTCAAAGCTGAGGGCCACGTAGGTTGCCTGCAGCACCCCTAGGCTCTTTGCCCACCCTGCCCGCCAGTTGGCTGCGGCATCCTCCGGGTGGAGGGGAGCGACCCGGCTTTATGAGGCGCGCTGGACTCCATTGCTCCCATAGCAAAGGGTTTTGTTGTTCCTCAGTTAGACCCAAGCCTACGGCTTTCTATCCTGCAGGGTGTGTGTCCAGGAAGGTAGAAGAGCGGTATCTGTTTCCCGTGGATGTAAGTGTCTCTTGTCTCCCCTGTGACTGGAGAGCTCGGAAGGATAAACTCTGCGAATCCCAATCAGGAACAGAACAAAACAGTGATTTGGGGCGCTGTCAGGACCGGTGTCGGGGTTCAGAAGGTCACGTTTGCCAGGCTGTGATAGGAACAAGCAGGTGCACCAGGGCGCCCTGTTCCAGGGAGCTTGGCGTGGTGTGGCGTGCCGACGTCCATCTTTCTCACGGCCCCGGCAGGGGGCAGGGTCGGGGGTGTCCAGAGCCACACCGGGCCAGTGCGGCAGATTCCACACAGAGCTCCCTCGAGTCGGCCATGCTCGTGGTGGGGACGTGGAGGTGACGTTGGCCTTGTGGGAGCAGCGCGGCACCGACACATCTCACCAATCAGGGACTGAAACCTCAGGGATGACGGAACACGAACGTCAGGAACCGAGCTTGGGCTGAGAGGGGACCCAGGCCCCACCAAGTGGGCCCAGGAGGGAGACTATGTGGCTCCCTTTCCTCGGCCAGTGTCTGGAGGTCCAGTCCCGGCAGTTTGGGAAGTAGTAGATGCGGGCACAGCTCTGATCTGGTGGGGTTGTTAGGGAGGTCGTCCAGGGACTGACACCAGCAGGGGCTTGAAAGGCAAGAGAGGGCCATTAGCGGGGGTTGGAGAGGAGGCTCAGGGCAAGGAAATAGCACAGAAAGGTCATGAAGGAGAAAGGAGTCCAGAAACCCTGTTTGCCTGTGGTGTGGTTGTGTTGGGCGTGTGTGGTGTATGTGTGTGTGTTATGTCACAAATGTGTTCTGTGTGGTGGGTTGCGTGTGCATGTGTGGTGTGTGAGCGTGTGGATGGACGTGTCCGCACAGGTGTCTCGTGCGGGGCACCCACACGTGCCCTGGGCACGTGGTTTTTGGGGCAGCAGTTCCCTCACTTCTCCCGGACTCGGGACAGGAACAGGATGTGAGATGGCCAAATGGGGGCCTTGGAAAGCTCCTGCACTTGATAGTTGAGACCCTGAGCGGGGAGAGGCCCATCAGGGCCACATGCCCCTCTCCCTCGCCTCTTCCTCCACCTCGGCCTTGGTGGGACCTCTGAGGGAGGGGGCAGGCTCATTGCGGTGGTGTCCGACCTGACCTGGGGTGAGCGTGCAGCCTGGGCTCCCAGGGGTTGAATCATCACGTTGAAGTTTAGGATTGTGATCCTGCGTGAAGCAGGAAGTTGAGGTCCAGGACCCACCGCGGGTTAAGTCATAGGCCACCTTGGGAGTTGTTGCGGTCAAAGCTGAGGGCCACGTAAGTGGCCTGCAGCACCCCTAGGCTCTTTGCCCAAACTGCCGGCCAGTTGGTTGCAGGGGCCTCCTGGTAGAAGGGGTCGGCCCTGGCTTTTTGAGGCGCGCTGGGCTCCAATGTTGCCATAGCAACGGGTTTTGTGCTCCTCAGTTAGGCCCGAGACTGCGGCTTTCTATCCCGTCTGGAGTGTGACCAGGAAGTTAGTGGAGCCGTTTCTGTCTCCCGTGGTGCTAGGTGTCTCCTTCTTCTCCTGTGACCGGAGAGCTCGGAAGCGTAACCTATGCGCATCCCAAGCAGGACACAGAACAAAACAGAGATTCGGGACGCTGTCAGGACCGGTGTCGGGGTTCAGAAGGTCACGTTTGCCAGGCTGTGATAGGAACATGCAGGTGCGCTCGGGGCGCCCTGTTCCAGGGAGCTTGGCGTGGTGTGGCGTGGCGATGTCCATCCTTCCGACGGCCCCGGCAGGCGGCAGTGAGGGCCGTGTCCACATCAACACCCAGCCAGTGCGGTAGCCTCTGCGCAGAGCTCCCTCGAGTCGGCCATGCTCGTGGTGGGGACGTGGAGGTGACGTTGGCCTTGTGGGAGCAGCGCGGCACCAACACATCTCACCAACACAGGGATTGAACCCTTAGGGATGACGGACACGAAAGTCAGGAACCGAGCTTGGGCTGAGAGGGGACCCAGGCCCCACCAAGTGGGCACAGGAAGGAGACCATGGGGCTCCCTTCTCTCTGCCTGAGTCTTGAGGACCAGTCCCGGCAGTTTGGGAAGGAGTAGACGCGGGCTCAGCACCCATCTGGTGGGTTGTTAGGGAGGTCGTCAAGAGACTGACACCAGCAGGGTCTTGAAAGGCAAGAGAGGGCCATTAGCGGTGGGTGGAGAGGCGGCTCCAGGCCTAGAAAATAGCACAGAAAGGTCATGAAGGAGGAAGGAGTCCAGAAACCCTGTGTGCCTGTGGTGTGTGTGCTTGTGGTGTGTGTGCCTGTGGTGTGGGGGTGGTGGGCCTGTTTGGTGTATGTGTGTGTGGTATGTCACAAATGTGTTCTGTGTGGTGGGTTGCGTGTGCATGTGTGTTGTGTGAGAGCGTGGATGGACGTGTCCGCACAGGTGTCTCGTGCGGGACACCCACACGTGCCCTGGGCACGTGGGATTTGGGGCAGCAGATCCCTCTCTGCTACCCGACTCAGGAGGGGAACAGAATGTGAGATGGCCAAATGGGGGCTTTGGAAAGCTCCTGCACTTGATAGTTGAGACCCTGAGCGGGGAGAGGCCCATCAGGGCCACATGCCCCTCTTCCTCTCCTCTTCCTCCACCTCGGCCTGGGTGGGATCTCCGAGGGAGTGGGCAGGCACACTGCGGCGGTGTCCGACCTGACCTGGAGGTTGGGTACCAGCCTGGGCTCCCAGAGGGTGCATCATCATGGGGAACTTTAGGATCGATATCTTGCGTGAAGCAGGAAGTTGAGGGCCAGGACCCACTGTTATATCCAGAATTCGAGGACCCCAAAAACCACCACGGAGCTGAGTCCCATGAAAGAACAAAGAGCCTTTAAGAGCTAGCTCGAGCTCAATCTCCTACCTCACCGAAGCAGCCGTGGGTCGAGAGAGAGAGAGTTTCCCAAGGTGCAAGAGTTTTTAAGGAGTAGTGGGAAGGCTGATGGTCGTGGCCCTAGCCGATTGCCTGAGGTCAGGGTCCTGTTCCCTTCCAAGGCGGGAAACAGGTGTCCCTAGCTTTCAAGTCAGGAAACAGGTGTCTCTATTTGGGTGGAGACGGGTGCTCTAAGGATTGGTCCCAGCTGGTCTGGTGAGAAGTGGAATCTGATTAATTGGTCCGGGCTGGTCTATTGAAGGGTGGATCCCAATTGATTTGGTCCGAGTCTTTTGGAATCCCGAGTTGCCCTAACATTCCCCCCTTGTCTTGTGACTTATGGACCCAATCATGCGTCCAGCGGCATTTCTATCTTGCCCTCTTCTATTACCAGGGATCTGCATTGAGCACGGAGGACCATCAATTAGATGGCCTCCACGTGATCCCTGACAAACTGGACCAGCCTGTTGATGATACAGGGCCTGAGGATTAGTAACAGAAGTAGGATGACGAGGGGTCTGGTAAGGGACAAGACGAGGGTAGTGAACTAGGGAGACTGTTAGAATGTTTCGGGGGGTGTTAGTATTCTTGACAAACACCGGCAGTGACAAGCAGGGCTAACAGAATTACCAACATCAGGGGGGTCGAATGTGCCGTAACCTGAGCTTGAGCAAGTTGCATTAGTCTTGATTGACGATCCATCGAGTAACAAAGTCCTTTCAGACAGTGGAGAGGTGAGTGTGATGGACCCAGGTTGCCACGCCGTCTACTTTGAAAGCAGTGAGCGTTGTCAGCACCACGATGTAGGGTCCCTTTCAGCACGGCAAAAGGGTCTCTCGGCAGGACCTTTTGATGTAGACTCAGGCTCCTGGCTTGTACTAAGGAGGTGTCGGTGTTGGCCAGAGACAACAGGTAAGTTCCCCGAAACGAAAGGAGTTTTGGCAGCTGCTTGGGAATATTCCTTCAAGTCTCTATCCTGAGGTAGGCTAGCCAGAGTTAATTGGCTCCAATCATCATAGTGAAGCTCTCCAGAAGTTATCTAGCCTCAATTTCTTACCACAGTCCTGACTCGAAACCCACAGCAATAATCACATTCCTGAGGCTCTGGCATCAGTCTAAATAGATCAAAATACATTCTAAACTCTTTAGAGATTTTATTTCCATGATTCTCAAGTATGGCAGCATATGCTGGTTTAATAGCGGAAGACGCTCTGGAGCCACTCTTATTTTTCTATGGCCCGTCTTTTTCAGATTAGGATAAATCTCAAATCAACATAAAGGCCCATTGACCCTATAGCCAGGTGTCCTGGTGACTCTTTCCTGACCTTTGCCTGTCTTAGGTCGCCCCCCACTGTGAGGAGTCTTACCCGTCATTGACTAACCGGCCCTCCTTCAGAGTCAGACCAGCCATTATGTTCTTGTATTACAACCTGGCATTTGCTTCCAAGCACCCCCATCCACCGATGAGGGTACCAGTCTAGGGCACTGCCTTAGGGGCCTGAGTCTTTTCCTTAGGTAGTATTACCAGGGCCAGTATCTCTGGTCTCTAACATCTTCTCCTTTTTCTGTTGAAATAGATTTTATGCTGCCGCTTAAAATTCTAAAGATAAAATATTAAAATGGAAACTCCAATATTGATCATCATGGAAACAAAAAGTGAACAAAGTTAGAAAGATTATTATCCAGACCCCCAGTATTATACTCTTTCTCAGGAATGTTTAGTCTTACTAAAAATGCAAAGGAGTAACAAACCTAGTTTTGGGTCACATGAGAGCATCACTGATCTCCTAGATAACTAGTACTAATGCAGTTAGATCAAATACAATCGGAAAAAAATATGTAAGACTAAAGTACAAAAGAACATGAGGCCTGGACACAAGCTAAAACAGAGAAAACGTAGCAAGGGTCAAGGAAATCCCTTGACTCTCAACAAGAGCAGTCGCCTTATCTGTCAGATTCTCCATTTTGTCCCCAAGTAGGAATAGCAGCGCTCTGGTTGGAGTGAGTACTGCTTCCACATCTTTAAGGCCGATTGTTATCCAAAGACCATACTCAGCGTCCTGGAGAGTATTATCCTCCATCTCTCGTAGGTAGAGGGCAGTGGAGGCGTCGGAGTGATGTTCCAAAAAAGCGTCTCTACATCTCCCTTTGGGTCATCCTTTAAGGAACCGGAGGAGATGGCAGTGGCTTGGGGAGGCTGGTCATAGGGCCGTACCAATTTATCAGAAATCCACAGAAGGGAGTCCATGTCTGCAGCGGACCAGCCGTCGCTGAATCGAACGGTTCCTGATCGGGGGGCGAGGATGAACTGATACACAAGGCACAGTTGTTAAGGGAGGGCTGGTGCTCCCAACCGTCACCAGCAACGAGTTTATTTTCACTTGAGTATTTATCCACATTCTGAGGATAGCGTACGTACAAGACATGTCTCCTTCCACACGTTCTCAGCAGGCAAACTGTATTTTGCTATATTAAACTTTGCAAAGGCATTCTAAACTCCCCACACGACCTGGCTGCGGTCCGATTCAAGGACAAAGGCTGCGCTCAAAGCCTTCGGTTCCCAAAACTCCGCTCAAGGTCTCTGACTCTCAACATGGCTCAAAGCCTCCGGCTCCGAAAACACTGCTCAAGGCCACTGGCTCTCAACATCTCCCCCTCTTTTTATTTTTTAGGCAATTAAGCGTTCCGTCTCCCTGAGACGGCTAGGTGACAGTGCCTGTCTTAGGTGTCCCTGAGCGATTTCCTTAACTTACCCGTCATTGGTACCTACACTCCGTCGTGCAGGCCCTGTCTTAGGTTGTTAAGGATTTCTCAGAGTACTTACCCGTCACTGGCTACTCTCTCCTTTTATGCTTGTTGCACAGGGGGATGAGTCTTTAGACTCAGCATGTGGAGCTCGGAAGCAACATTTAAAATTGTATTTTTTTCCAAGCGGAGGAGGAGCGGCAGCACGATTAAAATTATCGATATCCCCAAGAGTGCGGAACCCAGTGAGAGCAAGAAATGAGGCAGTCCGCCCCAGTCCCCTAAGGGAGAAAAAAGACGCCTGAGGTTGTTCAGAATGTCATCTGCAACCTGAGCGGGATTAAACTGTAGTGAAGGAGCAGAACTTAAGTCTAAGATTTTTTTATGCAACATAAACATATCTTTGGTTTTATTCGCATTAACCCATAAGCCCAGCAATCGTTTTTTAACATGATCCCAAGGAATTTTACTACTATTATAAGTAACATTAGTAACACAAATATCCCAATAGGCTGCATGGCATCGTAAGTGCTGTCTGATTTTTAGACCTTGCACCTCTTTTCCAAGGTACAATATCATATCATACAGTGCATTCACCTTTTATTCCAGTTTATGATCTACGCTTTTTTGAGTCTGTAAGGTTTTACTGACATTGTGCGCAAGCTGATTTACATAGGCTGCCGTTTGTATTTGCTGAGAGAGTGCCACAGCAGCTGTAGTGGTGGAAGCAATTAAAGCAGTAAGGGCAACAATTCCTGTAATCATCAGTCCCACAGCCCGCTTGGGCCTAGACAAAGCATTGTTTAACTCTTCCAGTACTTGCATACCTCGTTCATCAAACCAGGGCCCCGTGTGATATACTGGTAAAAGTACAAAAGGAGGTTGTCTGAGTGACAACACCTTTGTTCTATTGGATACAACAGAGATACAATTAGTGAGGATACAGTTATTACAAGAAACATTGAAGGTAGTGCTATTGGGTGATAGAGATATTGACACATTGCTTACCAATAATGCATAAGGATGGGTAACACAAGCAGATCCATTCACAATATCTCAACCTGACTCATTTTTTCTCCCATAGTCTCTTGAATCCACTACTTTAATAGGCTGCATAGCCGCTCCTATTTTCCACCAGTTCGTCTGGGGGAACCCCGTATCAGAATACACGAGTCCAACAGAATTTCCACTAGCACATTTAGGGTCGTTCGGAGAGAGGCCTACTGGAAGGTTGCGGCAGTCGAGTGGTGACCAATCTAAGAGATGACGCTCCATACCGGGCACGGGAACAAGACTAGAAGAATTGTCTTTACACTTAGGCTAGCGAATTTGTCTGGACGCATCTAGGGGCGCAAAACGACATGTGGGGTATTCAGATGGGGGGTTCCTTGCATTTCTGGTACCGGAGAAGTTGAACGATGTGAATTTTATGGAACGCTGATTAGCTGTCGTCACCTCAACTCTAGTTACTGTCAGACACCCAGGTTGCTTCACAGAGGAGCAGTTAGTTTGAAAAAGAGGACAGCACAACAGAAGGCACATAGGGATTCCTTGTCCCATACCAGTATAGTTTATTGTCTGTTGGCTAGCATTGTCCACAGACGCCACAGGATCCCCTAAAGTATCCGAGTCATTGGAGTAAATCTGGACTTGTGGTGAATTCCAATCTACCGGATGCAACACAGGGGGGTCAGGAACCTAGGCCCAGTACGTCCGGTTCTGGCTGCACGTCGGGGTCAGGCTCCCCAGCAGGATCCATAGGAGTAGTATGTCTCACCAATCTTTCTGGCTACCACCGAGGCGCGGGTGCGTCCTGGGGAAAAACACAAACATGCCCTCGTCCCCAGATGAGGACTGGATCTGGCCCGTGCCAGGTGCTGGTCAGTGGGTCTTTCCACTTCACCTGAGCATAGGTGTTTTTAGTGGAACAATGCCAGAATCTCTCAGCGGCGCTCTTCCCCTGAGCATCCAAAGTCAAAAAATTTAAAATAAAGAGTGCATGGTTTAGGTAGTTCTGTGGAGCAAGAGGGTATAGCTCCCCCTTTTTTATTTTGAAAAGATAGGCTTTGATTGTGCTATGGGCACGTTTAACGATGTCTTGTCCTTGAGGATTATAGGGAATTTTTGTGATATGCTCTATTTGAAATTGTTTACAAAACTTTTTAAATTTTGGACTCATGTAACCTGATTTGTGGTCGGTTTTTAACTGTTTAGGGATTTTCATTGTGGCAAACACTGTTAAGCAATGTTTAATAACCTGATGTGTGGCCTCTCCCGTTTGGGCCGTGGCCATGAGAAATTTAGAAAAAGTATCAATACTAACATGAACATATTTTAATTTACCGAACTTATTGATATGTGTCACATTTATTTGTCAGAGGTCTCTAGGTCGGATGCCTCGTGGATTAACTCTTAAATAAGGGACAGGCGCAAGTTGAGGGCATGAAGAGCATTGTTTTACAATTTGTCGGGCTGCCTCCGTGGAATATTAAATTGTAGGCGCAGGCTGTGACTATTTTGGTGATGTAAGCTATGGGCAATTTGTGTCTTTTTAACCTGCGTCAAGCCTATTATTTGGGTAGTTACATTGGATTGAGCATTTTCAAGTGATAGGGGACCAGGCAATCTGGAATGTGCCCGAAGATGCCTTATATAGCATTTTTTAGTTTGGTTATGAATAGCCTTTTGTATTTTAAGGAACATGTGTTGAATGGTCGAGTTAATTGTATTTATGAATGACACAGTTTTTAAGTGCCGAAGAGCCTGTACGACATAATGACTATTAGAAAACAAGTTAAAGCGGACTTGAGAGAAGTCTTGAAATACCAATAATGTAGTTTTAAGCTCTACGACCTGTGCAGAAGCGGGAGGTGTATGGACCCTTTTAATTTTTTTTTACACACATAGACTGTTGTACCATTGTTAGATCCATCAGTGAACACATTAACTGTTCTAAACAGTGGCAGTTGATTAACCACGACAGGGAATACAACTTTATGTCTCATTGCAAACTGTAAGAGCTTATTTTTGGGGTAATGGTTGATCACTGTTTTAACAAAATGTGTCAGTGCAATAGGAAAACTATCCGATAAGGTCATAAGTCTCTGAATTTGATTTTTGGTGAAAGGAATACCAATATAATTTGGATCTTTACTAAAGTACCTGTGAGCTTCCCAGCAGCACTCTTGAATGAGGCTAGCTACAAATTTATAGTACGGGGTAAGAGTTTTTTGTGTCGATACAGGAAGATGTATCTATCTTAAGGGCCCCCCTTGCCAAAGTACTGTAGTTGGAGTATGTTTGGTGGCTAGAATGTATGTTTTTAAAGGTTTATTATAATCTATGTAAGTAACATGTTGTTTTTGTATAGCTTTTTTTACCCGGGCCAAGGCTTCCCGAACCTGTGTTGTTAATTCTCTAGGAGAGGTGGGATCACTATCCTCTTTTAGAATATTAAACAGCGGTTTTAACTCTCCAGTGGGCTATCCTAGAGTGGGGCGAATCTAATTGATATCGTTTAACAGTTTTTGAAAATCATTGGGTGTTTTTAAATGATTTTTTTTTTACTTTTATCTTTCGAGGCTGTATTACAGTATTTGTGAGTCTATATCCCAGATAGGAAAAAGGTGGACTTTTCTGCACCTTTTTAGGGGCAATAACTAACTCTGAGGCTTGTAAGTTTTTTTTTAACTCAGCATAGCAAGCAAGGAGCTCTCCTTTATGGAAATGAGCCAATAAGATATTATTTATATAGTGAATTATATACACCTTTGGATGCTTATGTCTGGTTTTTTGTACAGCCTCACTCACAAATTTTTGGCATAGCGTTGGGCTGTTAGCCATGTCTTGAGGTATTACGAGCCAATGATACCTCTTTATGGGTTTTTGAAAATTTGTGTTAGGAACACTGAAAGTAAACCGCTTGTAATCTGGGGGACTTAAAGGTATTGTATAAAAGCAATCTTTAAGATCAAATACTATTTTAAAAGTATTTTTTGGAATGGCGGAAGGATGGGGAAGACCAGGCTGGAGTGTTCCCATGAGCTCTATAGTTTTATTGACTTTTTTAAGGTCTTGTAATAATCTCTACTTTTTGGACTTTTTTTTGATTACAAATATTGGAGAATTCCACGGGGATGTGGATTCTTGAATATGTCTCTTGTCATGCTGCTCCTGTACTAGCACTTGTGTAGCCTCAATTTTTTTTCTCGTTAGGGGCCATTGATCTATCTACACCGGCACATCACTCTTTCAAGTGATGGTTTTAGCAGTGTTTTTGTGGAGCACAGGCAAGCTCAAGGCCCCGTGGGAAAATATCCCAATCCTGTTTTATCTCTTTGTTCCTAGGGTAAATAGGATGTATTCTTTTTTGGCCTTTTGTTCCCAATCCTTGTTGGCGTAGTAACCCTTGATCAAACATTCGTTGACTGACCTGGAGACTAGGACTATATATATAGACTTTTATGTTACTCATAACATCTTGTCTCCAGAGATTAACAGGCAATTTGGACATAACATATGGCTGAAAAGTACCTCTGTGTCTCTCCTCATCCTCCCAGGTAGGAGGTCACTGTTTTGGTCGGGAGAATGTGATTGTCCTATACCTTGTAATTTTGTGGCTGTTTTTTCACTGGCCACTCAGAAGGCCAGTGTCGGACAGCTATGTAGGAAACGTCTGTACCTGTGTCAAAGATTCTTTTAAACCATTTTTTATTAATTTGTAGTTTTAAGATTGGTCTTTTCTTTTTGATCTCTTGTATCCAATATGCATTTGACGATCCGAATCTTTTATTTTTTTTCTTTTGCTCTGTGAGCATTTGTCCCGTTAGCATTCGTGGAAGCAGAACTAGTTGTGTTATTCGGGTACCTGAGGGGATGACTGAAATACAACTGGGAGAATGAGTCATAACTTTAAGTTCTCTAGTATAATCCTTATCTATGATTTTTGGGGACACATGAATTTTCTTTATGGTGGTGTTGCTTCTGCCTAGCAATAATCCCACAGCACCTTGGGGCAATGGTCCATAGACTCCTGTGGGTAATGCTTGTATCTCCATTTTAGGGGTTAATACTGTGTAGGCGGTGGAACTGAGGTCTAATCCTGCGCTGCCTGGGGTTGCCCGGAACAATTTTTGAATGGATTTTCCCTTACGGGGTGACTGTTTTCTCTCTGGGATGACTGTTTTTGCATGTGCAGGGCCCCATATCATTGACGATTTGGGGCCTGGGGCTGGCCCCTCACCCAGTTTTCCGGCAACAAGAGTTTGCCCCCTTTATCTCGTTTAGATTTGTAATCTTTTGTCTAATGTTTTTTTTTTTTTGTTTTTTTTTTTTGTTTTTTTTTTTTTTACATCGGGGACACGGGGATGGAGCAGAATTAGGCTTAAGATTTTTGTCAGGGCATTGTTTTACTCGATGTCCTATCTTTTTACAATTAAAACGGGGCCCCATACCTTGTCGGCATTAGCCTGTATCTAGCTTAGCTTGTTGGTACATGACTTTTTTGATGGGTCTGCCTTGCATAGCAGCAGCTTGCACCAGACTTTGGGTATATGAGTGCCCTATATCTGAACATAATCTAATATAATCTGAAAGGGTAGATTTCTTTTTAAAAGGTCTGAGAACGGATTGACACGTAGAATTGGCATTCTCATAGGCCAATTGGGTTACGAGCACACTGGTGGCGTCAGAATCTCCAAAAGTTTTTTTTGCGACTTGTAAGAGTCTAGACACGAATTGTTGGAATGGTTTGTCTGGCCCTCGCCTGATTTTTGATAATTGTTTAGTTTTTTAGAGGACTCAGGTAGACCCCTCTATGCCTTTTTTGCTGCATTATTAGTCCGTGCATAAACCCTTACTTGAAATGTCATTTGATTAGGAAGGTCAGAATACTGTCCTTTCCTTGTTAGCATATCAAATGTGATAGGTATTTGCTGTTGAAAATTTATCTGAGCGGTCCTTTTGCAATTTTCATAAAATTCAGATTTTTATAACAGATAATCACCCCCCGTTGGGCAAGCATGAGCCAAACCTTTTTAATCTGCTGGTGGAAGAGCTTCGGTTGCCATAGCATCTAAAATAGTGAGCGTAAAAGGAGCAGTGGGGCCATGTTTATCGCAAGCCTCTTTTAATTCTTTTAATTGCTTGAAGGGAAAAGGCAACCATTTCTAATCATTCCTCCATTACCATCGGGTCTCTCAAAGTTTGGAAAAGCAAAAAAACCCTCAATATCCTGTCCAGCCGCTTTAGCGGCATGAACAACAGACTGTAAAGGAGATCTCTGTGTGTTGGGCAGCGGGCAATGTATCGCTGGCAGGCATGGAACTATTGGCATTGTCGGAGGCAGGTCTAGTAGGGGTGGCCCACAGGTATAAGGCTTATTAGAAGGGTCCCAAGGAGGGGGGTCCATCCCTGCCATATGGGTAGGGGTGTAAGGCCTGTCTATCCATGGGGGTCCCTTATCTGGTTGTTTCCATGGATTCAGCGGGGCCTGACTGCCCACTGCCACCGTAAGTCTTGCCATTTCTCCCTGTAGTTGCTTTAGCTGTTCTGCAAAGGTTTCTGAGGGACATCCTTTTGGTGGCTTTGGACCAGGCTCTACTAGAGCCAAAAGCGGAGGATATCTTTTTTTTTTATACCTAGTTGTTTCCTCCTCAAACTCTTCCTGGGCAGTGGGATCTAGAGGATCATCCTGGGAGTCTTCCTCCGGGGACTCATGATATAAAGGTTTAGCTCTGGGCTGTTCTATGGCTTCTGATAAAAGAAAACTGTTTTTTAATGTTACTTTCTCTTTTTTAGCTGGCGCTATCGCCACTTGGGGAACTTCCTCTTTCCCCAAATCTTTTAGTTTTTTTTATTTTAAACTGTTCATGGCGTAAATCTAAACAATCTCGGACCAATGTCCATAAATCAAAAATTTCCACTGGGACCTTGTGCCGTCCGTTAGCAGTGTAATAATCTTGTAATTTCTTCCCTACCTTAGTCTAGGTATCTATACTTACAGTTCCCTCTTCGGGGAACCAGGGGCATACTTTCTCTATATACTCTAGGAATTTTTTTAATTGATCTTTCCCTATTTTTGTCCCGTGGGCGGCGAGCATGTGCTTTAATCCTTTCATATATAATGCACGGCTCCCTGTCTGCCCCATGTTGCTCCCTTAGTACTTACTGTTCTCCAAAAAGATAGCCTTCTTTTCAGGCTGGGCCCCTGCAGAGCGGTGTCCTTCACCGGATCCCCTGTTTCAGGTCCCGGTTCGGTCGCCACTTGCGGGGGACCAGCCGTCGCTGAATCCAACAGTTCCTGATCGGGGGGCGAGGATGAACTGATACACAAGGCACAGTTGTTAAGGGAGGGCTGGTGCTCCCAACCGTCACCAGCAACGAGTTTATTTTCACTTGAGTATTTATCCACATACTGAGGATAGTGTACGTACAAGACATGTCTCCTTCCTCAACTTCTCTGCAGGCAAACTGTATTTTGCTATATTAAAATTTGCAAAGGCATTCTGAACCTCCCCACACGACCTGGCTGCGGTCCGACTCAAGGACAAAGGCTGCACTCAAAGCCTTCAGTTCCCAAAACACCGCTCAAAGTCTCTGACTCTCAACATGGCTCAAGGCCTCTGGCTTCCAAAACACTGCTCAAGTCCACTGGCTCCCAAAACATGTCCTGTGGAAATACACAAGTATACACTCGCCCCCATGTTAACACTGCATCCTATTATATCTTTTGAAGACGGCTAGTGTATAAGCAGGGGCATTGTCCGTTTTGATTGCCCTGGAAATTCCCAAGTAGAAAAAGCATAGACAAAGGTGCTGAATCACATCCTTAAAGGCCTCTCCTGTATGTGCCAAGGCAATAACATGAGAAAACATCCACACACACATGCACGTAGGAGAGTTTACCAAAAGATAGAACATGAGTAACATCCATCTGCCAAAGATCATTAGGTCTCAGGCCTCTAGGGTTCTAATTGACCTTTGCTATAGGCAATTACTAGGTTTGCCCCCTTTGTTAGGAAAGTAGCCAGCTGTGCCGAATAAGATGGAACTATCTTTCTAGGTACAAAGGGCAAATGTACCATTTAAAGGTGTCTCATATTAAGCCTCATTAAAGGCCTGCAAAACCAAACTGGTCTTAGAGCTTGATCCACAAACCCCTTGCCATAGGGTGGGTCTATTTTTCATGCCCTAAGGCAAAATTTTCCATTGACACCTCTGAGAAGACTGCTTAACGTTCTCAGAAGGCAGGCCAAAGGCAAATCCAGGACAATCTTCCCGATCTAGGGGAACAGTGAGAAAACATTTGGAACAGCCACAGAAAAAGGGAGGCTATCAAGAATATTGCCAACATTTTCCCAGCCTCTGGATCAAAGGAGGAGAAATTTTAATCCTAATCCTGTGTAGTTTTAAAATCTATGTCTTTAACCATAGTCCGTCCTGACCACACATAAAATACCCCTTTTGAAAGATTTTTCCTTCACGAACCTTCTACAACTTGTCTTTGGCATTTAGATTTTGTCCAAAGCCATTTCTTTCCAAATAACCAGTCTGATTTAGAACAATATTACTTTTTACCTTCAGCAAAAGCATATTTCTATTTCTTATATCCTTCTTTCACATCTCCTACTTTCTTTAATACAGAGTTGTTTTCCTTATTTCCCTGTCTTACACTCCCCAGAACTTTAACTGCCAGAAACATTAGTCTTCAGTGAAAACTAAGTAGTAACAAATTGTGAACTCTGTTATATCAGAATTTGTTAGATAGCAACCTTATGAATCCATTAAGCATAACGTATGTTTGTCAACAGTTCCCAATATCCTTAGAGTTTTGCAACAGGTCCAAAGCACAAATCCACATCCAGTAATTAGTGTTTCAGCTTTTTATCATTATATGATCAATGACTTAGTCTCAAGTTCTCACGCAAGCCAAACTTTCAACATTTTAGGTTACCAAGAACACTGAAAGCTATCCCAACATTTACCCACGCAAACCACAAGGCAGACAAATTTAACCATCACTTTCAGGCTTCCTTTTGCTAACAAATTGGAACAAAGATAACATGAGCTTGCTTGACCTCCAGTAAACCTCAGTAGAACAAAGTTTCACATTTAACACTGGTTTCACATTTAACACTGATAACTTTAGAGACAGATCCATAAAACTCCTATTTATTTGACCGAGGTGGTAGTAAAAGATCCCAACGGCCCATGTATAGAATCATATGGCTGCTAGTAAAACCTAGCTCCTTTAACATTGAGAAGTTTTCACCGAGCAATCAAAGACCCAAAAAAGATGAAACCCAAAACTTTGGTTTTCCCTTAGAAAGAGAAAAAATCTTTGTTTACATTATCTTATCAGGAGCTGAACAGTCCAAGAAAACTTTGTTTTAAAAGGAGAGAAAAGCAGAACTTTAACTTTATACCAGTGTACTTTTGAAATCCCATTCATAAGATTCTCTTGTGGAAACAGTGAGGACATTTAAAAAGGCGTTTGTTTGTTTGTTTCCTTACAACAATGTAGGGGTGGGGAGCAGAATGCTACTGAGGTATTGATGAGGCAGACCTAGGCTCCAACCTAGGCGGTTGCAGAAACGGGAAGAGGAGGTAGGGAGGACAGAACGGCCACAGAGGCCTAGAGGCTTGAAGGCAGATTAAAGCAGCCTGAAGGCAGCCTGAAGCACACAGGGTGGAGAAAAGAGTTTTACGTGGTCTTAAAGTTCATCCTCCAGTTTAATGATTCGGACGTGGATGGGGTGGCCCTTGCCATCGGTGACCTGAGGCCCCCTTGTCTGAAATTATCCAGGACTTTTCGCTGGCTAACTTTCCTCGTGGGATGTGGAGGACTGAATACTGTGCTCCGATGTCGACAAGGAAGTCAACAGGGGTCCCCTCCACTTTAAGAGTTACCCTGGGCTTGAGGAGAGGGTCCTAACCCCGACTCCCCTAATCACTTAGTTCACCTAGCTCTAAGATTTTTACTCGATTAGCCTTGCTTTTCTTCCCAGCGACCCCCCTCGGACATTCTTGGGCCCAATGCCCTATCTCCTTGCAGCATGCACACTGATCTTTCTGCAGCCTCTGCTTCCCCCCACCTCTGGTGTTTCCTTTACCTCCTTTTGAGTCATCAGCCAGTTGCCAGAGACTACGGTCTCCTTCCTCAGGATGGTCGGCAATGGTAGCTAGTAGTATTCTGACCAGGTCTCGTGTCTGTTTGCTGCTGGCAGCCTCCATGGTGTGAGCCTGCCTATCCTCAGGAGGCTCCCAGTTGTTGTATACTTTTCGGCTCTTACCTGCAAATCCTACAGAATTTTTTTTCTCCCAGTCTGTATATTTTCTGTCATTTCCTTCTGATGTCTGCGGCCGATTGATTTACAAAGGCCATGATAGCAACTGCCTTGCTTTCCAGAGCCTCTGGATCCATAGGGGTACAGGCACAGAACACCTCTATGATTCATTCCAAAAAGGCTGTCCGGGACTCATCCTTTCTTTGTTGTATGTTCCCCACCTTTGCCTGATTGGTTGGCTTTCTAGTAGCCATTCGGAGACCCCCCATTAGAATCTGGCGGTAGACTCGGAGCCTCTCCTTACTGTCTGCCATATTAAAATCCCACTCGGGCCGAGTTAAGGGGAATGAGTTATCTATCTCTTCCTAGTTGGTGGTAGGATTCCCGTCTGCACCTGGAACTAGTTTTTAGGCCTCATTGAGGATTCTTTTCCTCTCCTTAATCGTGAACAGGACCTGCAAAAGCTGCTGGCAGTCATCCCATATGGGCTGATGGGTAAAGAGAACAGAATCTAATAAATCAAGAAGCCCTGCCAGTTTTCCTAAAAACTTTGGATTAGCTTGAGTCCGCCACACAATGCTCCACAAAGTGACACACACAAAAACAGACAAACAGAGGGCCCCTTGAAACAATCCCGACGATTTCCCTCACAAGCAGCCCCTTCAGGCCCTTGGCGGAAAACTCCCGACGGCTTCCCTCGCAAGCAGCCCCTTCAGGCCCTTGGCGGAAACCTCCCGACGGCTTCCCTCGCAAGCAGCCCCTTCAGGCTCTTTGCGGAAACCTCCAGACGGAGTGAGGGACGTCTCCCTACACTCCCCACCAGTGACCCTCCAGCGCGTCCGCCTAGGTCCTTTGGCGGTCCTTCAGAAAATAAGCTCACACAGAAGAGACAGACAACAGACAGACATTGACCATGGTCAGTCAGGCTCTTCGTGTCGGGAGTCCTTCGGGGGTTTTGGGATATCCCGGAGGAGCCCCCATATGTTTTGCCCAGAATTCGGGGACCCCAAGAACCACCAGGTAGCCGAGTCCGATGCAATAACAAAGAGCCTTTAATCGAGCTAGCTCGAGATCAATCTCCTACCGCACCGACGCAGCAGTGGGTCGAGAGAGAGAGAGTTTCCCAAGGTGCAAGAGTTTTAAAGGAGTAGTGGGAAGGGTGATGGTCGTGGCCCTAGCCGATTGGTTGATGTCAGGGTCCTGTTCCCTTCCAAGGCGGGAAACAGGTGTCTCTAGCTTTCAAGGCAGGAAACAGGTGTCTCTATTAGGGTGGATCTGGGTGCTCTAAGGATTGGTCCCAGCTGGTCTGGTGAGAAGTGGAATCTGATTAATTGGTCCGGGCTGGTCTATTGAAGGGTGGATCTAATCGATTTGGTACTAGTCTTTTGGAATCCCGAGTTGCCCTAACACCACCGCGGGTTCAATGATAGGCCACCATGGGAGGTGTTGCGGTGAAAGCTGAGGGCCATGTAAGTGGCCTGCAGCACCCCTAGGCTCCTTGCCCACCCTGCCCGCCATTTGGCTGCGGGGGTCTCCGGGTGTAGGGTGGCAGCCCCGGCTTTTTGAGGCACGCTGGACTCAATTGCTGCCATAGGAATGGGTTTTGTTGCTCCTCAGTTAGGCCCGAGCCTACGGCATTCTATCGTGCCTGGAGTGTGACCAGGAAGGTAGTGGAGCAGTGTCTGTCTCCCGTGGAGATAGGTGTCTCCTGCTTCTCCTGTGACCGGACAGCTCGGAAGCGTAACCTCTGCGCATCCCTATCAGAATACAGAACAAAAGAGTGATTCGGGGCGCTGTCAGGACCGGTGTCGGGGTTCAGAAGGTCACGTTTGCCAGGCTGTGATAGGAACAAGCAGGTACGCCCAGGGCGCCCTTTTCTAGGGAGATTTCGTGGCGTGGCATGTCGACGTCCATCCTACCGACGGCCCCGGCAGGCGGCAGGGACGGCGGTGTCCACATCAACACCGGGCCAGGGCGGCAGCTTCCGCGCAGAGCTCCCTCGAGTCGGCCATGCTCGTGGTGGGGACGTGTAGGTGGCGTTGGCCTTGTGGGAGCAGAGCGGCACCAACACATCTCATCAAAACAGGGACTGAACCCTTAGGGATGACGGAACATGAACGTCAGGAACAGAGCTTGGGCTGAGAGGGGACCCAGGCCCCACCAAGTGGGCCCAAGAAGGAAACCATTGGGCTCCCTTCCCTCGGCCTGAGTCTGGAGGATCGGTCCCGGCAGTTTGGGAAGGAGTAGACGCGGGCCCAGCTCGGATCTGGTGGGGGTGTTAGGGAGGTCGTCTAGAGACTGACACGAGCAGGGTCTTGAAAGGCAAGAGAGGACCATTAGCGGGGGCTGAAGAGGGGTCTCAGGGCAAGGAAATAGCACAGAAAGGTCATGAAGTATAAAGGTGTCTAGAAACCCTGTGTGCCTGTGGTGTGGGTGTGTTGGGCGTGTGTGGCCTATGTGTGTGTGGTATGTCACACATGTGTTCTGTGGGGTGCGTTGCGTGTGCATGTGTTTTGTGTGAGCATCTGGATGGACGTGTCCGCACAGCTGTCTCGTGCCGTCCCCCGTCCCCCTCACGTGCCCTGTGCACATGGATTCGGGGACAGCAGATCCCTCACTGTCCTCCGACTCAGGAGGGGAACAGGATCAGATGGCCAAATGGAGGTCTTGAAAGCTCCTACACTTGATAGTTTAGATCCTGAGCGGGGAGAGGCCTCTCAGGGACACATGCCCCTCACCCCCGCCACTTCCTCCACTCGGCCTTGGTGGGACCTCCGAGGGAGGGGGCAGGCTAGTGCGGTGGTGTCCGACCTGACCTGGAGGGAGCGTGCCAGCCTGGGCTCCCAGTGAGTGCATCATCACGGGGAACATTGGGCCGACATCCTGCGTGAAGCAGGAAGTTGAGGGCCAGGACCCACCGCCGGTTCACTGAAAGTCCACCTTGGGAGGTTTGTGGTCGAAACTGACGGCCACGTAGGTGGCCTGCAGCACCCTTAGGCTGTTTGCCCACCCTGCCTGCCAGTTGGCTGCGGGGGGCCCCCGGCTGGGGCGGGGAGCGGCCCCGGCTTTATGAGACACGCTGGACTCCATTGCTGCCATAGCAACGGTTTTGTTGCTCCTCAGTTAGGCCCAAGCCTGCGGCATTCTATCCTGCCTCGAGTGTGACCAGGAAGGTAGTGTAGCGGTTTCTGTCTCCCGTGGTGGTAGGTGTCTCCTTCTTCTCCTGTGACCAGAGAACTTGGAAGCGTAACCTCAGACCAACCCAAGCAGGACAGAGAACAAAACAGTTATTACGGGCGCTCTCAGGACTGGTGTCAGGGTTCAGAAGGTCACGTTTGCCAGGCTGTGATAGGAACACGCAGATGTGCCCAGGGCGCCCTGTTCCAGGGAGCTTGGCGTGGTGTGACATGGCGGCATCCATCCTTCAGACGTATCCGGCAGGCGGCAGGGTCGGCAGTGTCCACAGCCACACCGGGCCAGTGCCACAGCCTCTGCGAAGAGCTCCCTCGAGTCGGCCATGTTCGTGGTGGGGACATGGAGAAGACGGTGGCTTTGTGGGAGCCGCGCAGCACCAACACATCTCACCAAAACAGGGACTGAACCCTTAGGGATGACGGAACACGAACGTCAGGAACCGAGCATGGACTGAGAGGGGACCGAGGTCCACCAAGTGTGCCCAGGATGGAGACCATGGGGATGCCTTCCCTTGGCCAGAGTCTGGAGGACCAGTCCCGGCAATTTTGGAAGGAGTAGACGCGGGCCCAGCTCGGATCTGGTGGGGGTGTTAGGGAGGTCGTCTAGAGACTGACACCAGCAGGGTCTTGAAAGGCAAGAGAGGGCCATTAGCGGTGGGTGGAGAGGCGGCTCCAGGCCAACGAAATAGCACAGAAAAGTCATGAAGGAGAAAGGTGTCCGGAAACCCTGTGTGCCTGTGGTGTGTGTGCTTGTGGTGTGTGTGCCTGTGGTGTGCGTGTGTTGCGCGTGTGTGGTGTATGTGTGTGTGTGTTATGTCACAAATGTGGTGTGTGTGCTTGTGGTGTGTGTGCCTGTGGTGTGCGTGTGTTGCGCGTGTGTGGTGTATGTGTGTGTGTGTTATGTCACAAATGTGTTCTGTGTGGTGGGTTGCGTGTGCATGTGAGGTGTGTGTGCGTTTGGATGGACGTGTCCGCACAGGTGTCTCGTGCGGGCCACCCACACTTGCCCTGGGAACGTGGTTCCGGGGGCAGCATATCCCTCAATGCCCCCCTACTCAGAAGGGGATCAGGATGTGTGATGGCCAAATTGGTTCCTTGGAAACCTCCTGCACTTGATAGTTGAGACCCTGAGCGGGGAGAGGCCCCTCAGGGCCACATGCCCCTCACCCCCGCCTCTTCCTCCACCTCGGCCTTGGTGGGATCTCCGAGGGAGGGGGCAGGCTCAGGGCCTTGGTGTCCCACCTGACCTGGAGGGAGCGTGCCAGCCTGGGCTCCCAGTGGGTGCATCATCACGGGGAACTTTGGGATCGACATCCTGTGTGAAGCAGGATGTTTAGAGCCAGGACCCACTAGGGTTAACTGAAAGGCCACTTTGGTAGGTGTTTCGGTCAAAGCTGAGGGCCACATAGGTGGCCTGCAGCACCCTTAGGTTCTTTGCCTACCCTGCCTGCCAGTTGGCTGCGGGGGAACCCGGGTGGGCGGGGTGTGGCCCGGCTTCATGAGGAGGGCGGGACTCCATTGCTGCCGTAGCAACGTTTTGTTGCTCCTCGGTTAGGGCCGAGGATGCGGCTTTCTATCCTGCCTGGAGTGTAACCAGGAAGGTCGTGGAGCGGTTTTTTTCTCCCGTGTAGGTAGGTGCCTCGTGCCTCACCTGTGACCGGAGAGTATGGAAGCGTAACTTCTGCGCATCTGAAGCAGGACATAGAAGAAAACAGTGATTTGGGGCGCTGTCAGGACCGGTGTCGGGGTTCAGAATGTCACCTTTGCCAGGCTGTGAGAGGAACAGATAGGTGCGCCCAGGGCGCCCTATTCCAGGGAGATGGCGTCGTGTGGCGTGGCGGCTTCCATCATACCGACGGCCCCGGGAGGCGGCAGGTTCTGTGGTCTACACAGCCACACCTGGCCAGTGAGGCAGCCTGCGCGAAGAGCTCCCTCGAGTCAGCCATGCTCGTGGTGGGGACGTGGAGGTGACGTTAGCCTTGTGGGAGCAGCGCGGCACCAACACATCTCACCAAAACATGGACTGAACCCTTAGGGATGACGGAACACGAACGTCAGGAACCGAGCTTGGGCTGATAGGGGATTCAGGCCCCACCAATTGGGCCCAGAAGGGAGTGGTCTCCCTTCCCTCGGCCAGAGTCTGGAGGACCAGTCCAGGCAGTTTTGGAAGGAGTAGTAGGGCCCACTCAGATCTGGTGGGGATGTTAGGGACGTCGTCTAGAGACTGACCCCAGCAGCGTCTTGAAAGGCAACAGAGGGCCATTAGCGGTGCGGGAGAGGCGGCTCCAGGCCAACGAAATAGCACAGAAAGGTTATGACGGAGAAAGGTTTCCGGAAAAACTGTGTGCCTGCGGTGTGTGTGCCTCTGGTATGTGAGCCTGTGGTGTGGGTGTGTTGTGTGTGTGTGGTGTATGTGTGTGTAGTATGTCACAAATGTGTTCTGTGTGGTGGGTTGCGTGTGCATGTGTGGTGTGTGAGCGTGTGGATGGACGTGTCCGCACAGGTGTCTCGTGCGGGCCACCCACACCTGCCCTGGGCACATGGTTTTTGGGCCAGCAGATCCCTCACTGCTCCCGGACTCAGGAGGGGAACAGGATGTGAGACGGCCAAATTGGGGCCTTGGAAAGCTCCTGCTCTTGATAGTTGAGACCCTGAGCGCGGAGAGGCCCCTCAGGCCCACATGCCCCTCACCCCGGCCTCTTCTTCCACGTCAGCCTTGGTAGAATCTCCGAGGGAGGGGGCAGGCTGAGGGCGTTGGTGTCCGAACTGACCTGGATGGATCGTGTAAGCCTGGGCTCCCAGTGGGTGCATCATCACGGGGAAATTTAAGATCGACATCCTCCCTGAAGCAGGAAGTTGAGGGTCTGGACCCACCGCAGGTTCAATGAAAGGCCACCTTGTGAGGTGTTGCGGTCAAAGCTGAGGGCCACGTAAGAGGCTGCAGCACCCCTAGGCTCTTTGCCCACCATGCCCGCCAGTTGGCTGCGGGTGCCTCCGGGTAGATTGGGGCGGCCCCGACATTTGAGGCACGCTGGACTCCATTGCTGCCATAGCAACGGGTTTTGTTGCTCCTCAGTTAGACCCGAGCCTGCGGCATTCTATTCTGCCTGGAGTGTGAACAGGAAAGTAGTGCAGCGGTTTCTGTCTCCCGTGGAGTTAGGAGTCTCCTGCTTCTCCTGAGACCGGAGAGCTCGGAAGCGTAAACTCTCCGCATCCCAGGCAGAACACAGAACAAAACAGTGATTCGGGGCGCTGTCAAGACCGGTATCAGGGTTCAGAAGGTCATGTTTGCCAGGCTATGATAAGAACAAACAGGTGCGCCCAGGACGCTGTGTTCCAGGGAGCATGGCGTGGTGTGGCGTGGCGACGTCCATCCTTCCGACGACCCCGGCAGGCGGCAGGGACGGCGGTGTCCACATAAACACCGGGCAGTGCGGCAGCCTCCGCGCACAGCTCCCTCGTTTCGGCCATTCTCCTGGTGGTGACGTGGAGGTGACGTTGGCCTTGTGGGAACAGAGCGGCACCAACACATCTCACCAAAACAGGGACTGAACCCTTAGGGATGACGGAACACGAACGTCAGGAACCGAGCTTGGGCTCAGAGGGGACCCAGGCCGCACCAAGTGGGCCCAGGAAGGAGACCATTGGGCTCCCTTCCCTCTGCCTGAGTCTGCAGGACCAGTCCCGGCAGTTTGGGAAGGAGTAGACGTGGGCCCAGCTCGGATCTGGTGGGGGTTTTAGGGAGGTCGTCTAGAGACTGACACCAGCAGGGTGTTGAAATGCAAGACAGGGCCATTAGCGGTGGGTGGAAAGGTGGCTCCAGGCCAACGAAATAGCACAGAAAGTTCATCAAGGAGAAAGGTGTCCAGAAACCCTGTGTGCCTTTGGTGTGTGTGCTTGTGGTGTGTGTGCCTGTGGTGTGGGTGTTTTGCGAGTGTGTGGTGTATATGTGTGTGGTATGTCACAAATGTGTTATGTGTGGTGGGATGCGTGTGCATGGGTGGTGAGTGAGCATGTGGATGGACGTGTCGGCACAGGAGTCTCGTGTGGGCCACGCACACGAGCCCTGGGCACGTGGTTTTTGGGGCAGCAGATCCCTCACTGCTCATGGACTCAGGAGAGGAACAGGATGTGAGATGGCCAAATGGGGGCCTTGGAAAGCTCCTGCACTTGATAGTTGAGACCCTGAGCGGGGAGAGGCCCATCAGGGCCACATGCCCCTCTCCGTCACCTTGTCCTCTACCTCGGCCTTGAAGGGACCTCCTATGGAGGGGGCAGGCTCATTGCGGTGTTGTCGACCGGACCTGGAGGGAGCATGCCAGCCTGGTCTCCCAGGGGTGCATCATCACGGGGAACTTTAGGATCGACATCTTGCGTGAAGCAGGAAGTTGAGGGCCAGAACCCACCGCGGGTTCAATGAAAGGGCACCTTGAGAGGTGTTTCGGTCAAAGATGAGGGCCACGTTAGTGACCTGCAGCACCCCTAGGCTCTTTGCGCACCCTGCTCGACAGTTGGCTGCGGGTGCCACCGGGTGGGGCATGGGGCGGCCGTGGCTTTATGAGGCACGCTGGACTCCATTCCTGCCATAGCAACGGTTTTGTTGCTCCTCAGTTAGGCCCAAGCCTGCGGCATTCTATCCTGCCTGGAGTGTGACCAGGAAGGTAGTGGAGCGGTATCTGTCTCCCGTGGTAGTAGGTGTCTCCTTCTTCTCCTGTGACCAGAGAACTCAGAAGCGTAACCTCTGCGCATCCCAAGCAGGACACAGAAGAAAACAGTGATTTGGGGCCCTGTCAGGACCATTGTCGGGGTCCAGAAGGTCACGTTTGCCAGACTGTGATAGGAACAAGCAGGTGCGCCCAGGGCGCCCTGTTCCAGGGAGCTTGGCGTGGTGTGGCGTGGCGACGTCCACCATTCCGACGGCCCCGGCAGACGGCATTGACTGTGGTGTCCCAAGCCACACCGGGACATTGTGGCAGCCTCCGCGCAGAGCTCCCTCGAGTCGGACATGCTCGTGGTGGGGACGTCGAGGTGGTGGTGGCCTTGTGGGAGCAGCGCGGCACCAACACATCTCGCCAAAACAGGGACTGAACCCTTAGGGATGATGGAACATGAACGTCAGAAACCGAGCTTGGGCTGAGAGGGGACCCAGGCCCCACCGAATCGTCCCAGGAGGGAGACACTGGGGCTCCCTTCCCTCGGCCTGAGTCTGGAGGAGATGTCCCGACAGTTTGGGAAGGAGTAGATGCGTGTCCAGCTCGGATCTGGTGGGGGTGTTAGGGAGGTCGTCCAGGGACTGACAACAGAAGGGGCTTGAAAGGCAAGAGAGTGCAATTAGCGGGGGCTGGAGAGGTGGCTCAGGGCAAGGAAATAGCACAGAAAGGTCATGAAGGATAAAGGAGTCCAGAAACCCTGTGTGCCTGTGGTGTGGGTGTGTTGGGCGTGTGTGGCGTATGTGTGTGTGGTATGTCACAAATGTGTACTGTGCGGTGGGTTGCGTGTGCATGTGTGGTGTGTGAGCGTCTGGATGGACATGTCCGCAGAGTTGTCTCATGTCGTCTACCTTCCCCCTCACGTGCCATGGGCACATGGATTCAGGGGCAGCCATCCCTCACTGCCCCCCGACTCAGGAGGGGAACAGGATGTGAGATGGCCAAATGGGGGCCTTGGAAAGCTCATGCACTTGATAGTTGAGAACCTGAGCGGGGAGAGACCCCTCAGGGCCACATGCCCCTCACCCCCGCCTCTTCCTCCACCTCGGCCTTGGTGGTACCTCCGAGGGAGTGGGCAGGCTCATGGCGGTGGTGTCCGACATGACCTGGAGGGAGCGTGCCAGCCTGGGCTCCCAGTGGATGCATCATAAAGGGGAACTTTGGGATCGATATTGGGCGTGAAGCAGGAAGTTGAGGGCCAGGACCCACCGTTGGTTCACTGAAAGGCCACATTTTGAGGTGTTGAGGTCAAAGCTGAGGGCCACGAAGGTGGCCTGCAGCAACCTTAGGCTCTTTGCCCACCCTGCCTGCCAGTTGGCTGCGGGGGCCCCCGGGCGGGCCGGGGGGCGGCCCCGGCTTTTGAAAGGCACCCTGGACTCCATTGCTGCCATAGCAATGGGTTTTGTTGCTCCTCATTAGGCCCAAGCCTGCGGCTTTCTATCCTGCCTGGAGTGTGATCAGGAAGGTAGTCGACCGGTTTCTGTCTCCCGTGGTGGTAGGTGTCTCCTTCTTCTCCTGTGACCAGAGAACTCAGAAGCGTAACCTCTGCGCATCCCAAGCAGGACAGAGAACAAAACAGTGATTCGGGGCGCTGTCAGGACCTGTGTCGGGTTTAAGAAGGTCACGTTTGCCAGTCTGTGATTGGAATAAGCAGGTGCGACCAGGGCGCCCTGTTCCAGGGATCTTGGCGTGGTGTGGCATGGCGGCCTCCATTATTCCGACAGCCCCGGCAGGCAGCAAGGACGGCGGTGTCCACATCAACACCGGGCCAGTGCGGCAGCCTCCGCGCAGAGCTCCTACGAGTCGGCCATGCTCGTGGTGGGGAGTGTGTGCCTGTGGTGTGGGTGTGTTGCGCGTGTGTGGTGTATGTGTGTGTGGTATGTCACAAATGTGTTCTGTGTGGTGGGTTGCGGGTGCATGTGTGGTTTGTGAGCGTGTGGATGGACTTCTCCGCACAGGTGTCTTGTGCGGGCCACCCACACGTGCCCTGGGCACGTGGTTTTTGGGGCAGCAGATCCCTCATTGCCCCCCGACTCAGGAGGGGAACAGGATGTGAGATGTCCAAATGGGGGCCTTGGAAAGCTCCTGCACTTCATAGTTGAGACCCTGAGTGGGGAGAGGCCCCTCAGGGCCACATGAACCTCACCCCCGCCTCTTGCTCCACCTCGGCCTTGGTGGGACCTCCGAGGGAGGGGGCAGGCTCATTGCGTTGGTGTCCGAACTGACCTGGAGGGAGCGTGCCACCTGGGCTCCCAGTGGGTGCATCATCACGGGGAACTTTGGAATCGACATCCTCCCTGAAGCAGGAAGTTGAGAGCCAGGACCCACCGCGGGTTCACTGAAAGGCCACCTTGTTAGGTGTTGCGGTCAAAGCTGAGGGCCACATAAGTGGCCTACAGCACCCCTAGGCTCTTTGCCCACCCTGCCCACAGTTGGCTGTGGGGGCCTCCGGGTGGAGGGGGGCGGCCCCGGGTTTTGCAGGCACGCTGGACTCCATTGCTGCCATAGCAACGGGTTTTGTTGCTCCTCAGTTTGGACCGAGCCTGCGGCTTTCTATCCAGCCTGGAGTGTGACCAGGAAGGTAGTGGAGCGGTTTCTGACTCCCGTGGAGGTAGGTGTCTCCTGCTTCTTCTGTGACCGGAGAGCTCGGAAGCGTAAACTCTGCGCATCCCAAGCAGGACACAGAACAAAACAGTGATTCGGGGCGCTGTCAGGAATGGTGTCGGGATTCAGAAGGTCAGTTTGCCAGGCTGTGATAGGAATAAGCAGGTGCGCCCAGGGCGCCCTGTTCCAGGGAGCTTGGCGTGGTGTGGCGTGGCGACGTCCATCCTTCCGACGGACCCGGCATGTGGCAGCGACGGCGGTGTCCACAGCCACACCAAGCCAGTGCGGCAGCCTCCACGCAGAGCTCCCTCGATTCGGACATGTTCGTGGTGGGGACGTGGAGATGACGATGGCCTTGTGGGAGCAGCGTGGCACCAACACATCTCACCAAATCAGGGACTGAACCCTTAGGGATGACGGAACATGAACGTCAGGAACCGAGGTTGGGCTTAGAGGGGACCCTGGCCCCACCAAGTGGGCCCAGGAGGGAGACCATGGGGCTCCCTTCCCTCGGCATGAGTCCGGGGGACCAGTCCCGACAGTTTGGGAAGGAGTAGATGCGGGCACAGCGCGGATCTGGTGGGGGTGTTAGGGAGGTCGTCTAGGGACGGACAACAGGAGGGGCTTGAAAGGCAAGAGAGGACCATTAGCGGGGCCTGATGAGGCGTCTCAGGGCAAGGAAATATCACAGAAAGGTCATGCAGGAGAAATGAGTCCAGAAACCCTGTGTGCCTGTGGTGTGGTTGTGTTTGGCGTGTGTGGTGTATGTGTGTGGTATGTCACAAATGTGTTCTGTGTGCTGGGTTGCGTGTGCATGTGTGGTGTGTGAGCGTGTGGATGGACGAGTCCGCACATGTGTCTCGTGCGTGCCACCCACACGTGCCCTGGGCAAGTGGGATTTGGGGCAGCAGATCCCTCAAGCTCCCCAACTCAGGAGGGGAACAGAATGTGAGATGGCCAAATGGGGCCTTGGAAAGCTCCTGCACTTGATAATTGAGACCTTGAGAGGGGAGAGGCCCATCAGGGCCACATGCCCCTCTTCCTCGCCTCTTCCTGCACCTCGGCCTGGGTGGGTTCTCCGAGAGAGTGGGCAGGCACATTTCGGCGGTGTCCAACCTGACCTGGAGGGTGGGTACATGCCTGGGCTCCCAGTGGCTGCATCACCATGGTGAACTTTAGGATAGACATCCTGCGTGAAGCAGGAAGTTGAGGGCTAGGACCCACTCTTATATCCAGAATTCGGGGACCCCAAGAACCACCAGGGAGCCGAGTCCGATGCAAGAACAAAGAGCCTTTAATCGAGCTAGCTCGAGCTCAATCTCCTACCGCACCGACGCAGCAGTGGGTCGAGAGAGAGAGAGAGAGAGTTTCCCAAGGTGCAAGAGTTTTAAAGGAGTAGTAGGAAGGGTGATGGTCGTGGCCCTGGCCGATTGGCTGAGGTCAGGGTCCTGTTCCCTTCCAAGGCGGGAAACAGGTGTCTCTAGCTTTCAAGGCAGGAAACAGGTGTCTCTATTTGGGTGGATCCGGGTGCTCTAAGGATTGGTCCCAGCTGGTCTGGTGAGAAGTGGAATCTGATTAATTGGTCCGGGCTAGTCTATTGAGGGGTGGATCCTAATTGGTTTCGTCCTAGTCTTCTGGAATCCCGAGTTGCCCTAACATTCCCCCCTTGTCTTGTGCCTTATGGACCCAATCATTCGTCCAGCTGCATTTCTATCTTGCCCTCTTCTATTACCAGGGATCTGCATTGAGCACGGAGGACCATCAATCAGATGGCCTCCACGTGATCCCTGACAAACTGGACCAGCCTGTTGATGATACAGGGCCTGAGGATTAGTAACAAAAGTAGGATGACGAGGGGTCTGGTAAGGGACAAGACGAGGGTACTGAACTAGGGAGACGGTTAGAATGTTTCGGGGGATGTAAGTATTCTTGACAGACACCGGCAGTGACAAGCAGGGCTAACAGAGTTACCAACATCAGGGGGGTCGAATGTGCCGTAACCTGAGCTTGAGCAAGTTGCATTAGTCTTGATTGACGATCCATCGAGTAACAAAGTCCTTTCAGACAGTGGAGAGGTGAGTGTGATGGACCCAGGTTGCCACACCGTCTACTTTGAAAGCAGTGAGCGTTGTCAGCACCACGATGTAGGCTCCCTTTCAGCACGGCACGAGGGTCTCTCGGCAGGACCTTTTGATGTAGACTCAGGCTCCTGGCTTGTACTAAGGAGGCGTCGGGGTTGGCCAGAGACAACAGGTAAGTTCCCCGAAACGAAAGGAGTTTTGGCAGCTGCTTGGGAATATTCCTTCAAGTCTCTATCCTGAGGTAGGCTAGCCAGAGTTAATTGGCTCCAATCATCATAGTGAAGCTAACAAGAAGTTATCTAGCCTCAATTTCTTACCACAGTCCTGACTCGAAACCCACAGCAATAATCACATTCCTGAGGGTCTGGCATCAGTCTAAATAGATCAAAATACATTCTAAACTCTTTAGAGATTTTATTGCCATGATTCTCAAGTATGGCAGCATATGCTGGTTTAATAGGGGAAGACGCTCTGGAGCCACTCTTATTTTTCTATGGCCCGTCTTTTTCAGATTAGGATAACTCTCTAATCAACATAGAGGCCCATTGACCCTATAGCCAGGTGTCCCGGTGACTCGTTCCTGACCGTTGCCTGTCTTAGGTCGCCCCCCACTGTGAGGAGTCTTACCCGTCATTGGCTAACCGGCCCTCCTTCAGAGGCAGACCAGACATTATGTTCTTGTATTACAACGTGGCATTTGCTTCCAGGCACCCCCATCCACCGATGAGGGTCCCAGTCTAGGGCACTGCCTTAGGGGCCTGAGTCTTTTCCTTAGGTAGAATTACCAGGGCCAGTATCTCTGGTCACTAACATCTTCTCCTTTTTCTGTTGAAAGAGATGTTATGCTGCCGCTTAAAATTCTAAAGATAACAATATTGGAATGGAAACTCCAATATTGATCATCATGGAAGGAAAAAGTGAACAAAGTTAGAAAGATTATTATCCAGACCCCCAGTATCATACTCTTTCTCAGGAATGTTTAGTCTTACTAAAAATGCAAAGGAGTAACAAACCTAGTTTTAGGTCACATGAGAGCATCACTGATCTCCTAGAGAACTTGTACTCATGCAATTAGATAAAACACAATCGGAATAAAATATGTAAGACTAAAGTACAAAAGAACATGAGGCCTGGACACAAGCTAAAACAGAGAAAACGTAGCAAGGGTCAAGGAAATCCCTTGACTCTCAACAAGAGCAGTCGCCTTATCTGTCAGATTCTCCATTTTGTCCCCAAGTAGGAATAGCAGCGCTCTGGTTGGAGTGAGTACTGCTTCCACATCTTTAAGGCCGATTGTTATACAAAGAGCATACTCAGGGTCCTGGAGAGTATTATCCTCCATCTCTCGTAGGTAGAGGGCCGTGGAGGCGTCGGAGTGATGTTCCAAAATAGCGTCTCTACATCTCCCTTTGGGTCATCCTTTAAGGAACCGGAGGAGATGGCAGTGGCTTGGGGAGGCTGGACATAGGGCCGTACCAATCTATCAGAAATCCACAGAAGGGAGTCCATGTCCTGTGGAAATACACAAGTATACACTCGTCCCCATGTTAACACTGCATCCTATTATATCTTTTGAAGGCGGCTGGTGTATAAACAGGGTCATTGTCCGTTTTGATTGCCCTGGAAATTCCCAAGTAGAAAAAGCATAGACAAAGGTGCTGGATCACATCCTTCAAGGCCTCTCCTGTATGTGCCAAGGCAATAACATGAGAAAAGATCCACACACACATGCACGTAGGAGAGTTTACCAAAAGATAGAACATGAGTAACATCCATCTGCCAAAGATCATTAGGCCTCAGGCATCTAGGGTTCTAATTGACCTTTGCTATAGGCAATTACTAGGTTTGCCCCTTTGTTAGGAAAGTAGCCAGCTGTACCGAATAAGATGGAACTATCTTTCTAGGTATAAAGGGCAGATGTAACCATTTAAAGGTGCCTCATATTAAGCCTCATTAAAGGCCTGCAAAACCAAACTGGTCTTAGAGCTTGATCCACAAACCCCTTGCCATAGGTTGGGTCTATTTTTCATGCCCTAAGGCAAAATTTTGCATTGTCACCTCTGAGAAGACTGCTTAACATTCTCAGAAGGCAGGCCAAAGGGAAATCCAGGACAATCTTCCCGATCTAGGACAACAGGGATAAAATATGTGGAACAGCCACAGAAAAAGGGAGGCTATCGAGAATATTGCCAACATTTTCCCAGCCTCTGGATCAAAGGAGGAGAAATTTTAATCCTAATCCTGTGTAGTTTTAAAATCTATGTCTTTAACCATAGTCCGTCCTGACCACACATAAAATACCCCTTTTGAAAGATTTTTCCTCCACGAACCTTCTACAACTTGTCTTTGGCATTTAGATTTTGTCCAAAGCCATTTCTTTCCAAATAACCAGTCTGATTTAGAACAATATTACTTTTTACCTTCAGCAAAAGCATATTTCCATTTCTTTTATCCTTCTTTCACATCTCCTGCTTTCTTACATACAGAGTTGTTTTCCTTATTTCCCTCAGCCTTACACTCCCCAGAACTTTAACTGCCAGAAACATTAGTCTTCAGTGAAAACTAAGTAGTAACCAATCGTGAACTCTGTTATATCACAATTTGTTAGATAGCAACATTATGAATCCATTAAGCATAACATATGTTTTTCAACAGTTCCCAATATCCTTAGAGTTTTGCAACAGGTCCAAAGCACCAATCTACATCCAGGAATTAGTGTTTCAGCTTTTTATCATTATATGGTCAATGAATTAGTCTCAAGTTCTCACGCAAGCCAAACTTTCAACACTTTAGGTTACCAAGAACCCTGAAAGCTATCCCAACCTTTACCCACGCAAACCACAAGGCAGACAAAGGTAACCATCACTTTCAGGCTTCCTTTTGCTAACAAATTGGAACAAAGATAACATGAGCTTGCTTGACCTTCAGTAAACCTCAGTAGAACAAAGTTTCACATTTAATACTGATAACTTTAGAGACAGATCCATAAAACTCCTATTTATTTGACCGAGGTGGTAGTAAAAGATCCCAACGGCCCATGTATAGAATCATATGGCTGCTAGTAAAACCTAGCTCCTTTAACATTGAGAAGTTTTCACCGAGCAATCAAAGACCCAATGAAGATGAAACCCAAAACTTTGGTTTTCCCTTAGAAAGAGAAAAAATCTTTGTTTACATTATCTTATCAGGAGCTGAACAGTCCAAGAAAACTTTATTTTAAAAGGAGAGAAAAGCAGAACTTTAACTTTATACCAGTGTACTTTTGAAATCCCATTCATAATTTTCTCTTGTGGAAACAGTGAGGACATTTCAAAAGGCGTTTGTTTGTTTGTTTGTTTCCTTACAACAATGTAGGGGTGGGGAGCAGAATGCTACCTGAGGCATTGAAGAGGCAGAGACCTAGGCTCCACCCTAGGCATTGCAGAAAGGGGAAGAGGAGGAAGGGAGGACAGAATGGGCACAGAGGCCTAGAGGCTTGAAGGCAGATTAAAGCAGCCTGAAGGCAGCCTGAAGCACACAGGGTGGAGAAAAGACTTTTACGTGGTCTTAAAGTCCATCCCCCAGTTTAATGATTCGGACCTGGATGGGGTGGCCCTTGCCATCGGTGATCTGAGGCCC
Organism: Paguma larvata; assembly: GCA_030068075.1. NCBI lineage: Eukaryota > Metazoa > Chordata > Mammalia > Carnivora > Viverridae > Paguma > Paguma larvata. The sequence goes on from JAINVK010000929.1 coordinate 105,992, forward strand.
CCCCTTGTCTGAGAGTCTCCAGGACTTTTCGCTGGCTAACTTTCCTCGTGGGATGTGGAGGACTGAATACTGTGCTCCGATGTCGACAAGGAAGTCAACAGGGGTCCCCTCCACTTTAAGAGTTACCCTGGGCTCGAGGAGAGCGTCCGAACCCCGACTCCCCTAGTCACTTAGTTCACCTAGCTCTAAGATTTTTACTCGATTAGCCTTGCCTTTCTTCCCAGCGACCCCCCTCGGACATTCTTGGGCCCAATGCCCTATCTCCTTGCAGCATGCACACTGATCTTTCTGCAGCTTCTGCTTCCCCCCACCTCTGGTGTTTCCTTTACCTCCTTTTGAGTCATCAGCCAGTTGCCAGAGACGACGGTCTCCTTCCTCAGGATGGTCGGCAATGGTAGCTAGTAGTATTCTGACCAGGTCTCGTGTCTGTTTGCTGCTGGCAGCCTCCATGGTGTGAGCCTTCCTATCCTCAGGAGGCTCCCAGTTGTTGTATACTTTTCGGCTCTTACCAGCAAATCCTACAGACTTTTTTTTCTCCCAGTCTGTATATTTTCTGTCATTTCCTTCTGATGTCTGTGGCCGATTGATTTACAAAGGCCATGATAGCCACTGATTTGCTTTCCAGAGCCTCTGGATCCATAGGGGTACAGGCACAGAACACCTCCATGATTCATTCAAAAAAGGCTGTCAGGGACTCATCCTTTTTTGTTGTATGTTCCCCATCTTAGCCAGATTGGTTGGCTTTCTAGTAGCCATTCGGAGACCACCCATTAGAGTCTGGCGGGAGACCCGGGAGCCTCTCCTTACTGTCTGCCGTATTAAAATCCCACTCGGGCCGAGTTAAGGGGAATGAGTTATCTATCTGTGCCTAGTTGGTGGTGGGATTCCTGTCTGCACCTGGAACTAGTTTTTAGGCCTCATTGAGGATCCTTTTCCTCTCCTTAATCATGAACAGGACCTGCAAAAGCTGCTGGCAGTCATCGCATATGGGCTGATGGGTAAAGAGAACAGAATCTAATAAATCAAGAAGCCCTGCCAGTTTTCCTAAAAACTTTGGATTAGCTTGAGTCCACCACACAATGCTCCACAAAATGACACACACAAAAACAGACAAACAGAGGGCGCCTAGAAACAATCCCGACGGTTTCCCTTGCAAGCAGCCCCTTCAGGCCCTTGGCGGAAACCTCCCGACGGCTTCCCTCGCGAGCAGCCCCTTCAGGCCCTGAGCGGAAACCTCCCGACGGCTTCCCTCGCAAGCAGCCCCTTCAAGCTCTTGGCGGAAACCTCCCGACGGCTTCCCTCGCAAGCAGCCCCTTCAAGCTCTTGGCGGAAACGTCCAGACGGGGTGAGGGACGTCTCCCTACACTCCCCACCAGCGACCCTCCAGTGCGTCTGCCTAGGTCCTTTGCCGGTCCTTCAGAAAACGAGCTCACACAGAAGAGACAGGCGACAGACAGACATTGACCATGGTCAGTCAGGCTCTTCGGGTCGGGAGTCCCTCGGGGGTCTTGGGGTATCCTGGACGAGCCCCCATAGGTTATGCCCAGAATTCAGGGACCCCAAGAACCACCAGGGAGCCGAGTCCAATGCAAGAACAAAGAGCCTTTAATCGAGCTAGCTCGAGCTCAATCTCCTACCGCACCGACGCAGCAGTGGGTTGAGAGAGAGAGAGAAAGTTTCCCAAGGTGCAAGAGTTTTAAAGGAGTAGTGGGAAGGGTGATGGTCGTGGCCCTGGCCGATTGGCTGAGGTCAGGGTCCTGTTCCCTTCCAAGGCGGGAAACAGGTGTCTCTAGCTTTCAAGGCAGGAAACAGGTGTCTCTATTTGGGTGGATCCGGGTGCTCTAAGGATTGGTCCCAGCTGGTCTGGTGAGAAGTGGAATCTGATTAATTGGTCCGGGCTGATCTATTGAGGGGTGGATCCTAATTGTTTGGTCCTAGTCATTTGGAATCCCGAGTTGCCCTAACATTCCCCCCTTGTCTTGTGACTTATGGACCCAATCATTCGTCCAGCGGCATTTCTATCTTGCCCTCTTCTATTACCAGGGATCTGCATTGAGCACGGAGGACCATCAATTAGATGGCCTCCACGTGATCCCTGACAAACTGGACCAGCCTGTTGATGATACAGGGCCTGAGGATGAGTAACAGAAGTAGGATGACGAGGGGTCTGGTAGGGACAAGAGGAGGGTAGTGAACTAGGGAGACTGTTAGAATGTTTCGGGAATGTAAGTATTCTTGACAGACACCAGCAGTGACAAGCAGGGCTAACAGAGTTACCAACATCAGGGGGGTCGAATGTGCCGTAACCTGAGCTTGAGCAAGTTGCATCAGTCTTGATTGACGATCCATCGAGTAACAAAGTCCTTTCAGACAGTGGAGAGGTGAGTGTGATGGACCCAGGTTGCCACACCGTCTGCTTTGAAAGCAGTGAGCGTTGTCAGCACCACGATGTAGGGTCCCTTTCAGCACGGCACGAGGATCTCTCGGCAGGACCTTTTGATGTAGACTCAGGCTCCTGGCTTGTGCTAAGGAGGTGTCGGGGTTGGCCAGAGACAACAGGTAAGTTCCCCGAAACGAAAGGAGTTTTGGCAGCTGCTTGGGAATATTCCTTCAAGTCTCTATCCTGAGGTAGGCTAGCCAGAGTTAATTGGCTCCAATCATCATAGTGAAGCTAACAAGAAGTTATCGAGCCTCAATTTCTTACCACAGTCCTGACTCGAAACCCACAGCGATAATCACATTCCTGAGGGTCTGGCATCAGTCTAAATAGATCAAAATACATTCTAAACTCTTTAGAGATTTTATTTCCATAATTCTCAAGTATGGCAGCATATGCTGGTTTAATAGGGGAAGACGCTCTGGAGCCACTCTTATTTTTATATGGCCCGTCTTTTTCAGATTAGGATAAATCTCTAATCAACATAGAGGCCCATTGACCCTATATCCAGGTGTCCTGGTGACTCTTTCTTGACCACTGCCTGTCTTACGTCGCCCCCCACTGTGAGGAGTCTTACCCGTCATTGGCTAACCGGCCCTCCTTCAGAGGCAGACCAGCCATTATGTTCTTGTATTACAACGTGGCATTTGCTTCCAGGCACCCCCATCCACCGATGAGGGTCCCAGTCTAGGGCACTGCCTTAGGGGCCTGAGTCTTTTCCTTAGTTAGAATTACCAGGGCCAGTATCTCTGGTCTCTAACATCTTCTCCTTTTTCTGTTGAAATAGATGTTATGCTGCCGCTTAAAATTCTTAAGATAACAATATTAGAATGGAAACTCCAATATTGATCATCATGGAAAGACAAGGTGAACAAAGTTAGAAAGATTATTATCCAGACCCCCAGTATCATACTCTTTCTCAGGAATGTTTAGTCTTACTAAAAATGCAAAGGAGTAACAAACCTAGATTTAGGTCACATGAGAGCATCACTGATATCCTAGATAACTTGTACTCATGCAATTAGATAAAACACAATCGGAATAAAATATGTAAGACTAAAGTACAAAAGAAAATGAGGCCTGGACACAAGCTAAAACAGAGAAAACGTAGCAAGCGTCAAGGAAATCCCTTGACTCTCAACAAGAGCAGTCACCTTATCTGTCAGATTCTCCATTTTGTCCCCAAGTAGGAATAGCAGCGCTCTGGTTGGAGTGAGTACTGCTTCCACATCTTTAAGGCCGATTGTTATACAAAGAGCATACTCAGGGTCCTGGAGATTATTATCCTCCATCTCTCGTAGGTAGAGGGCCGTGGAGGCGTCGGAGTGATGTTCCCAAATAGCGCCTCTATATCTCCCTTTGGGTCATCCTTTAAGGAACCGGAGGAGATGGCAGTGGTTTGGGGAGGCTGGACATAGGGCCGTACCAATCTATCAGAAATCCACAGAAGGGAGTCCATGTCCTGTGGAAATACACAAGTATACACTCGCCCCCATGTTAACACTGCATCCTATTATATCTTTTGAAGGCGGCTGGTGTATAAGCAGGGGCATTGTCCGTTTTGATTGCCCTGGAAATTCCCAAGTAGAAAAAGCATAGACAAAGGTGCTGGATCACATCCTTCAAGGCCTCTCCTGTATGTGCCAAGGCAATAACATGAGAAAAGATCCACACACACATGCACGTAGGAGAGTTTACCAAAAGATAGAACATGAGTAACATCCATCTGCCAAAGATCTTTAGGCCTCAGGCCTCTAGGGTTCTAATTGACCTTTGCTATAGGCAATTACTAGGTTTGCCCCCTTTGTTAGGAAAGTAGCCAGCTGTGCCGAATAAGATGGAACTATCTTTCTAGGTATAAAGGGCAGATGTAACCATTTAAAGGTGCCTCATATTAAGCCTCATTAAAGGCCTGCAAAACCAAACTGGTCTTAAAGCTTGATCCACAAACCCCTTGCCATAGGGTGGGTCTATTTTTCCTGCCCTAAGGCAAAATTTTGCATTGACACCACTGAGAAGACTGCTTAACATTCTCAGAAGGCAGGCCAAAGGCAAATCCAGGACAATCTTCCCGATCTAGGAAAACAGGGATAAAATATTTGGAACAGCCACAGGAAAAGGGAGGCTATCAAGAATATGGCCAACATTTTCCCAGCCTCTGGATCAAAGAGGAGAAATTTTAATCCTAATCCTGTGTAGTTTTAAAATCTATGTCTTTAACCATAGTCCGTCCTGACCACACATAAAATACCCCTTTTGAAAGATTTTTCCTTCACGAACCTTCTACAACTTGTCTTTGGCATTTAGATTTTGTCCAAAGCCATTTCTTTCCAAATAACCAGTCTGATTTAGAACGATATTACTTTTTACCTTCAGCAAAAGGATATTTCCATTTCTTATATCCTTCTTTCACATCTCCTACTTTCTAACATACAGAGTTGTTTTCCTTATTTCCCTCAGTCTTACACTCCCCAGAACTTTAACTGCTAGAAACATTAGTCTTCAGTGAAAACTAAGTAGTAACCAATCATGAACTCTGTTATATCACAATATGTTAGATAGCAACCTTATGAATCCATTAAGCATAACATATGTTTTTCAACAGTTCCCAATATCCTTAGAGTTTTGCAACAGGTCCAAAGCACAAATCTACATCCAGTAATTAGTGTTTCAGCTTTTTATCATTATATGGTCAATGAATTAGTCTCAAGTTCTCACGCAAGCCAAACTTTCAACACTTTAGGTTACCAAGAACCCTGAAAGCTATCCCAACCATTACCCACGCAAACCACAAGGCAGACAAAGGTAACCATCACTTTCAGGCTTCCTTTTGCTAACAAATTGGAACAAAGATAACATGAGCTTGCTTGACCTTCAGTAAACCTCAGTAGAACAAAGTTTCACATTTAATACTGATAACTTTAGAGACAGATCCATAAAACTCCTATTTATTTGACCGAGGTGGTAGTAAAAGATCCCAAAGGCCCATGTATAGAATCATATGGCTGCTAGTAAAACCTAACTCCTTTAACATTGAGAAGTTTTCACCGAGCAATCAAAGACCCAATGAAGATGAAACCCAAAACTTTGGTTTTCCCTTAGAAAGAGAAAAAATCTTTGTTTACATTATCTTATCAGGAGCTGAACAGTCCAAGAAAACTTTATTTTAAAAGGAGAGAAAAGCAGAACTTTAACTTTATACCAGTGTACTTTTGAAATCCCATTCATAATTTTCTCTTGTGGAAACAGTGAGGACATTTAAAAAGGCGTTTATTTGTTTGTTTGTTTCCTTACAACAATGTAGGGGTGGGGAGCAGAATGCTACCTGAGGCATTGAAGAGGCAGAGACCTAGGCTCCACCCTAGGCGGTTGCATAAAGGGGAAGAGGAGGAAGGGAGGACAGAATGGGCACAGAGGCCTAGAGGCTTGAAGGCAGATTAAAGCAGCCTGAAGGCAGCCTGAAGCACACAGGGTGGAGAAAAGACTTTTACGTGGTCTTAAAGTCCATCCCCCAGTTTAATGATTCGGACCTGGATGGGGTGGCCCTTGCCATCGGTGATCTGAGGCCCCCCCTTGTCTGAGAGTCTCAAGGACTTTTCCCTGGCTAACTTTCCTCGTGGGATGTGGAGGACTGAATACTGTGCTCCGATGTCAACAAGGAAGTCAACAGGGGTCCCCTCCACTTTAAGAGTTACCCTGGGCTCGGGGAGAGGGTCCGAACCCCGACTCCCCTAATCACTTAGTTCACCTAGCTCTAAGATTTTTACTCGATTAGCCTTGCCTTTCTTCCCAGCGACCCCCCTCGGACATTCTTGGGCCCAATGGCCTATCTCCTTGCAGCATGCACACTGATCTTTCTGCAGCTTCTGCTTCCCCCCACCTCTGGTGGTTCTTTACCTCCTTTTGAGTCATCAGCCAGTTGCCAGAGACGACGGTCTCCTTCCTCAGGATGGTCGGCAATGGTAGCTAGTAGTATTCTGACCAGGTCTCGTGTCTGTTTGCTGCTGACAGCCTCCATGGTGTGAGCCTGCCTATTCTCAGGAGACTCCCAGTTGTTGTATACTTTTCGGCTCTTACCAGCAAATCCTACAGACCTTTATTTCTCCCAGGCTGTATATTTTCTGTCATTTCCTTCTGATGTCTGTGGCCGATTGATTTACAAAGGCCATGATAGCAGCTGCCTTGCTTTCCAGAGCCTCTGGATCCATAGGGGTACAGGCACAGAACACCTCCATGATTCATTCCAAAAAGGTTGTCAGGGACTCTTCCTGTCTTTGTTGTATGTTCCCAACCTCGGCCAGATTGGTTGGCTTTCTAGTAGCCATTCGGAGACCCCCCATTAGAGTCTGGCGGTAGACCCGGAGCCTCTCCTTACTGTCTGCCGTATTAAAATTCCACTCGGGCCGAGTTAAGGGGAATGAGTTATCTATCTGTTCCTAGTTGGTGGTTGGATTCCCGTCTGCACCTGGAACTAGTTTTTAGGCCTCATTGAGGATCCTTTTCGTCTCCTTAATCGTGAGCAGGACCTGCAAAAGCTGCTGGCAGTCATCCCATATGGGCTGATGGGTAAAGAGAACAGAATCTAATATATCAAGAAGCCCTGCCAATTTTTCTAAAAACTTTGGATTAGCTTGAGTCCGCCACACAATGCTCCACAAAATGACACACACAAAAACAGACAAACAGAGGGCCCCTAGAAACAATCCCGACGGTTTCCCTCACAAGCAGCCCCTTCAGGCCCTTGGCGGAAACCTCTCGACGGTTTCCCTCGCGAGCAGCCCCTTCAGGCCCTTGGCGGAAACCTCCCAACGGCTTCCCTCGCAAGTAGTGCCTTCAGCCTCTTGGCGGAAACCTCCAGACGGCGTGAGGGAAGTCTCCCTACACTCCCCACCAGCGACCCTCCAGCGCGTCTGCCTAGGTCCTTTGCCGGTCCTTCAGAAAATGAACTCACACAGAAGAGTAAGACAACAGACAGACATTGACCATGGTCAGTCAGGCTCTTCGGTTCGGGAGTCCCTCGGGGGATTTGGGGTATCCCGGACGAGCCACCATATGTTATGCCCAAAATTCGGGGACCCCAAGAACCACCAGGGTGCCGAGTCCGATGCAAGAACAAAGAGCCTTTCATCGAGCTAGCTCGAGCACAATCTCCTACCGCACCGACGCAGCAGTCGGTCGAGAGAGAGAATTTCCCAAGTTGCAAGAGTTTTAAACGAGTAGTGGGAAGGGTGATGTTCGTGGCCCTAGCCGATTGGCTGAGGTCAGGGTCCTGTTCCCTTCCTAGGCGGGAAACAGGTGTCTCTAGCTTTCAAGGCAGGAAAGAAGTGTCTCTATTTGGGTGGATACGGGTGTTCTAATGATTCGTCCCAGCTGGGCTGGTGAGAAGTGGAATCTGATTAATTGTTCTGGGCTGGTCTATTGAGGGGTGGATCCTAATTGATATGGTCCTCGTCTTTTGGAATCCCGAGTTGCCCTAACACCACCGCGGGTTCAATGAAAGGCCACCTAAGGAGGTGTGGCGGTCAAAGCTGAGTGCCACGTAGGTGGCCTGCAGCTCCCCTAGGCTCTTTGCCCACCCTGCTCCAGTTGGCTGCGGGGGCAACCTGGTGGAGGGGGGCGGCCCCGGCTTTTTGAGGCACGCTGGACTCCATTGCTGCCATAGCAACGGGTTTTGTTGCTCTTCAGTTAGGCCTGAGCCTGCGGCTTTCTATCCTGCCTGGAGTGTGGCCAGGAAGCTATTGGAGTGGTTTCTGTCTCCCGAGGAGGTAGGTGTCTCCTGCTTATCCTGTGACCAGAGAACTCGGAAGAGTAACCTCTGCGCATCCCAAGCAGGATACAGAACAAAACAAAAATTCGGGGCACTGTCAGGACCGGTGTCGGGGTTCAGAAGGTCACGTTTGACAGGATGTGATAGGAACAAGTAGGTGCGCCCAGGGCGCCCTGTTCCAGGGAGCTTGGCGTGGTGTGGCGTGGCGGCTTGCATCATTCCCACGGACCTGGCAGGCGGCAGGTTCGTCGGTGTCCACAGCCACACCGGGCCAGTGCGTCAGCCTCCCCGCAGAGCTCCCTCGATTTGGCCATGTTCATGGTGGGGACGTGTAGATGATGGTGACCTTGTGGGAGCAGCACGGCACCAACACATCTCACCAAAACAGGGACTGAACCATTAGGGATGATGGAACTCGAACGTCAGGAACAGAGCTTGGGCTGAGAGGGGACCCAAGCCCCACCAAGTAGGCCCAGGAAGGAGTCCATGGGGCTCCCTTCCCTCTGCCTGAGTCTTGAGGACCAGTCCCGGCAGTTTTCGAAGGAGTACACGTGGGCCCATCTCGGATATGATGGGGGTGTTAGGGAAGTCGTCTAGAGACTGACACGAGCAGGGTCTTGAAATGTAAGAGACGGCCATTAGCAGTGCGTGGAGAGGCGCTCCTGGCCAACGAAATAGCACAGAGTTTATGAAGGAGAAAGGAGTCCAGAAACGCTGTGTGCCTGTGGTGTGTGTGCTTGTGGTGTGTGTGCCTACGGTGTGGGTGTGTTGAGCGTGTGTGGTGTATGTGTGTGTGGTATGTCACAAATGTGTTCTGTGTGATGGGTTGCGTGTGTATTTGTGGTGTGTGAGCGTGTGGATGGACGTGTCCGCACAGGTGTCTCGTGCGGACCACCCACAGGAGCCCTGGGCATGTGGTTTTTGGGGCAGCAAATCCCTCACTGCTCCCGGACTCAGGAGGGGAACAGGATGTGAGATGGCCAAATGGAGGCCTTGGAAAGCCCTGCACTTGATAGTTGAGACCCTGAGCTGGGAGAGGCCCCTCAATGCCACATGCCCCACACCCCCGCCTCTTCCTCCACTTCGGACTTCGTAGGATCTCCGAGGGAGCGGGCCGGCTCTGGGCGTTGGTGTCAGACCTGACCTGGAGGGAGCATGCCAGCCTGGGCTTCCAGTGGGTGCATCATCACGGGGAACTTTGGGATCGTCATCCTGCATGATGCGGGATGTTGAGGGCCAGGACCCACCGCGGGTTCAATGAGAGGCCACCTTGGGTGGTGTTTCGGTCAAAGCTGACGGCCACGTAGATGCCTGAAGCACCCTTAGGCTCTTTGCCCACCCTGCCTACCAGTTGGCTGCGGGGGCCCCGGGTGGGGCGGGGTGTGGCCCTGGCTTTATGAGGCAGGCTGGACTCCATTGCTGCCATAGCAACGATTTGTTGCTCCTCAGTTAGGCCCAAGACTGCGGCTTTCTTTCCTTCCTGGAGTGTGACCAGGAATGTAGTGAGCGGTTTCTCTCTCCGTGGGGTACGTGCCTCCTTCTTCTCCTGAGACCGGAGTACTCGGAAGTGTAACCTCTGCGCATCCCAAGCAGGACACAGAACAAAACAGAGATTCGGGGCACTGTCAGGACCTGTGTCGGGGTTCAGAAGGTCACGTTTGCCAATTTGTGATAGGAACAGTGAGGTGCGCCAAGGGCGCCCTGTTCAGGGAGCTTGGCATCGTGTGGCATGGCGGCTTTCATCATACCGGCGTCCCCGACAGGTGGAGGGTCTGCGGTGTCCACAGCCACATCGGGCCAGTGCGGCAGCCTCCACGCAGAGCTCCCTCGAGTCGGCCAAGTCCGCGGTGGGGAAGTGGAGATGACGGTGGCCTTGTGGGAGAATCTCGGGACCAACACATCTCACCAAAACAGGGACTGAACCTTTAGGGATGACAGAACACGAAAGTCAGGAACCCAGTTGAGCTGATAGGGGACCCAGGCCCCACCAAGTGGACCCAGAAGGGTGTGGTCTCCCTTCCCTCGGCCAGAGTCTGGAGTACCAGTCCCGGCAGTTTGGGAAGGAGTAGTCGCGGGCCCAGCTCGGATCTGGTGGGGGTGTAGGTAGGTCGTCTAGAGACTACCCCAGCAGGGTCTTGAAAGGCAACAGAGGGCCATTAGTGGTGCGTGGAGAGGCGGCTTCAGGCCAATGAAACACCACTGAAAGTTTTTGACGGAGTAGGGTTTCCGGAAAACCGGTGTGCCTGTGGTGTGTGTGCCTCTGGTGTGTAAGCCGTGGTGTGGGTGTGTTGTGCGTGTGTGGAGTATATGTGTGTGGTATGTCACAAATGTGTTCTGTGTGGTGGGTTGCGTATGCATGTGTGGTGTGTGAGCGTGTGGATGGAAGTATCCGCATGGGTGTCTCGTGGGGGCCACCCACACGTGCCCTGGGCACGTCGTTTTTAGGGCAGCAGATCCCTCACTGCTCCCGGACTCAGGAGGGGAACAGGATTGTAGACGGCCAAATAGGGGCCTTGGAAATCTCCTGCACTTGATAGTTGAGACCCTGAGCGGGGAGAGGCCCCTCAGGCCCACATGCCCCTCACCCCCGCCTCTTCCTCCACCTCGGCCTTGGTGGGACCTCCGAGGGAGGGGGCAGGCTCAGGGCGGTGATGTCCGACCTGACCTGGAGGGAGCGTGCCAGCCCTGGGCGCCTACTGGGTGCATCATCACGGTGAACATTGGGATAGACATCCTACATGAAGCAGAAAGTTGAGGGCAAGGGCCCACCACGGGTTCACTAAAAGGCCATCTTGGGAGATGTTTTGGTCAAAGCTGCGGGCCACGTAGGTGGCCTGCAGCACCCTTAGGCTCTTTGCCCACCATGCATGCCAGTTGACTCGGGGGCCCACGGGTGGGGCGGGGTGCGGCCCCGGCCTTATGAGACAGGCTGGACTCCATTGCTGCCATAGCAACGTTTTATTGCTCCTCAGTTAGGTCCAAGCCTGCGGCTTTCTTTCCATCTTGGAGTGTGACCAGGAATGTCGTGAGCGGTGTCTGTCTCTCGTGGGGTACGTGTATCCTTTTTCTCCTGTGACCGGAGTACTCAGAAGTGTAAACTCTGCACATCCCAAGCATTACACAGAACAAAACAGAGATTCGGGGCACTGTCAGGACCGGTGTCGGGGTTCAGAAGGTCACGTTTGCAAGGCTGTGATAGGAACAGGAAGGTGCCCCCAGGGCGTCCTGTCCAGGGAGCTTGGCGTCGTGTGACGTGGCGGCCTCCATCAAATCGACGGCACCGGCAGGCGTCAGGGTCGGCGGTGTCCACAGACACACCGGGCCAGTGCTGCTGCCTTCGCGCTGAGCTCCCTCGAGTTGGAATTGCTCGTTGTGGGGTCGTGGATGTGACGTTGGCCTTGTGGGAGCAGGGCGGGACCATCACATCTCACCAAAACAGGGACTGAACCCTTATGGATGACGGAACACGAACGTCAGGAACCGAGCTTGGGCTGAGAGGGGACCCAGGCCCCACCAAGTGGGCCCAGAACGCAATGGTCCCACTTCCCTCGGTCAGAATCTGGAGGACCAGTCCTGGCAGTTTGGGAAGGAGTAGACGCGGGCCCAGCTCGGATCTGGTGAGGGTGTTACGGAGGTCGTCTAGAGACTGACACCAGAAGGGTCTTGAAAGGCAACAGAGGGCCATTAGCGGTGCGTGGAGAGGCGGCTCCAGGCCAACGAAATAGCACAGAAAGTTTATGAAGGAGAAAGGATTCTGGAAAACCTCTGTGCCTGTGGTGTGTGTGCTTCTGGTGTGTGAGCCTGTGGTGTGAGTCTGTTGCGCGTGTGTGGTGTATGTGTGTGTGGTATGTCACAAATGTGTTCTGTGTGGTGGGTTGCGTGTGCATGTGTGGTGTGTGAGCGTGTGGATGGACGTGTGCGCACAGGTGTCTCGTGCAGGCACCCCACAGGAGCCCTGGGCACGTGGTTTTTGTGGCAGTAGATCCCTCAATGCTCCGGGACTCAGGAGGGGAACAGGATGTGATATGGCCAAATGGGGGCCTTGGAAAGCTCCTGCACTTGATAGTTGCGACCCTGAGCGGGGAGAGACCCCTCAGGGCCACATGCCCTGCACCCCGCCTCTTCCTCCACCTTGGCCTTGGTGATATCTCCGAGGGAGCGGGCAGGCTGAGGGCGGAGGTGTCCGACATGTCCTGGAGGGAGCGTTCCAGCTTGGGCTCCCAGTGGGTGCATCATCACGGGGAACGTTGGATCGACATCCTGCGTGAAGCAGGAAGTGAGGGCCGGGACCCAGTGCGGGTTCAATGAAAGGCCACCTTGGGAGGTGTTTCGGGCAAAGCCGAGGGCCACGTAGTTGGCCTGCAGCACCTTTAGGCTGTTTACCCACCCTGCCTGCCAGTTGGCTGCGGGGGCCACCGGGTGGGGTGGGGGGCGGCGCCGGCTTTATGAGGCAGGCTGGTCTCCATTGCTGCCATAGAGATGTTTTTTGTTGCTCCTCAGTTAGGCCCGAGCCTGCGGCATTCTATCCTGCCTGGAGTGTGACCAGGAAGGGAGGGGAGCGCTTTCTGTCTCCCGTGGAGGTAGGTGTCTCCTGCTTCTCCTATGAACAGAGAGCTCGGAAGCGTAACCTCTGCGTATCCCAAGCAGGACACAGAATAAAACAGTGATTCAGGCTCTGTCAGGGCCGTTGTCGGGGTTCAGAAGGTCACGTTTCCAGGAGTGATAGGAAAATGTAGGTGCGCCCAGGGCGCCCTGTTCAAGGGAGATAGGCGTCGTGTGGCGTGGCGGCCTCGATCATTCCGACGGCCCCGGCAGGCGGCAGGGTCTGCGGTGTCCACTGACACACCGGGCCAGTGCGGCTGCCTCCGCGCTGAGCTCCCTGTAGTTGGCCATGCTCGTTGAGGGGACGTGGAGGTGACGGTGACCTTGTGGGAGTAGCGAGAAGCACCCACAACATTCACCAAAACAGGGAATGAACCCTTAGGGATGACGGGACATGAAAGTCAGGAACCGGTCTTGGGCGGAGAGAGAACCTAGCCCCCACAAAGTGGAACCAAGAGGGAGACCATGGGGCTCCCTTCCCTCGGCCTGAGTCTGGTGGACCATTCCCGTCAGTAGACGCGGGCCCAGCTCGGATCTGGTGGGGGTGTTAGGGAGGTGGTCTAGAGACTGACACCAGCAGGGTATTGAAAGGCAACAGAGGGCCACCAGCGTTGCATCGAGAGGCGGCTCCAGGCCAACGAAATAGCACAGAAATGTTATTAAGTAGAAAGGATTCCGGAAAAACTGTATGCCTGTGGTGTGTGCTTCTGATGTGTGTGCCTGTGGTGTGGGTGTGTTGCGCGTGTGTGGTGTAGGTGTGTGTGTTATGTCACAAATATGTTCTTTGTGGTGGGTTTCGTGTGCATATGTCGTGTGTGAGCGTGTGGATGGACGTGTGCAAACAGGTGTCTCGTGCGGGCCACAACACTTGCCCTGGGCACGTGGTTTTTGGGGCAGCAGAACGTTCACTCCCCCCCGACTCAGGAAGGGAACAGGATGTGAGACGGCCAAATGGGGGCCTTGGAAAACTCCTGCGCTTGATAGATGAGAACCTGAGCGTGAAGAGGCCCCTCAGGGCCACATGCCCCTCACACCCACCTCTTTCTCCACCTCGGCCTTGTTGGGACCTCCGAGGGAGGGGGCAGGCTAGGGCGGTGGTGTCCGACCTGACCTGGAGGGAGCGTGCCAGCCTGGGCTCCCAGTGGGTGCATCATCACGGGAATTTTGGGACCGACATCCTGCGTGCAGCAGGAAGTTGAGTGCCAGACCCACCACGGGTTCACTGAAAGTCCACCTTGGAAGGTATTGTGGTCAAAGCTGAGGGCCACGTGGGTGGCCTGCAGCACTCTTAGACTCTTTGCCCGCCCTGCCTGCCAGTGGGCTGCGGGAGCCCCCGGGTGTGGCGGGGGGCGGCCCTGGCCTTCGGAGGCACGCTGGACTCCATTGCTGCCATAGCAACGTTTGGTTGCACCTCCGTTAGGCCCAAGCCTGCGGCTTTCTATCCTGCCTGGAGTGTGACCAGGCAGGTAGTAGAGCGGTTTTGTCTCCCGTGGTGGTAGGTGTCTCCTTCTTCTCCTGTGACCAGAGAACTCAGAAGCATAACCTCTGCGCATCTCCAGCAGGACACACAGAACAAAACAGTGATTCGGGGCGCTATCAGGACTGGAGACGGTGTTCAGAAGGTCACGTTTGCCAGGATGTGATAGGAACACGCAAGTGTGCCCAGGGCGCCCTGTCCCAGGCAGCTTTTTGTGCTGTGACGTGGCGGTATACATCCTTCCGACGGCCCTGGCAGGCGGCAGTGTCGGCGGTGTCACAGCCACAACGGGCCAGTGCGGCAGCCTGCGCGCAGATCTCCCTCGAGTTGGCCATGTTCGTGGCGGTGACGTGGAGGTGACGGTGGCCTTGTGAGAGCATCGCGGGACCAACACATCTCACCAAAACAGGGACTGAACCCTTAGGGATGACGGAACACGAACGTCAGGAACCGAGCTTGGGCTGAGAGGGGACCCAGGCCCCACCAAGTGGGCCCAGAAGGGAGTGGTCTCCCTTCCCTCGGCCTGAGTCTGGAGGACCAGTCCCGGCATTTTTGGAAGGAGCAGACGCGGGACCAACTCGGATCTGGTGGGGGTGTCAGGGAGGTCGTCTAGAGACTGACACCAGCAGGGTCTTGAAAGGCAAGAGAGGCCCATAGCGGTGGGTGGAGAGGCGGCTCCAGGCCAACGAAATAACACAGAAAGGTCATGAAGGAGAAAGGAGTCCAGAAACCCTGTGTGCCTGTGGTATGTGTGCTTGTGGTATGTGTGCCTGTAGTGTGGTTGTGTTGCGAGTGTGTGTTGTATGTGTGTGGTATGTCACAAATGTGTTCTGTGTGGTGGGTTGCGTGTGCATGTGTGGTGTGTGAGCGTGTGGATGGACGTGTCTCCACAGGTGTCTCGTGAGGGCTACCCACGTGCCCTGGGCATGTCGTATTTGGAGCAGCATATCCCTCACTGTCCCCCGACTCAGGAGGGGAATAGGAGGTGAGATGGCCAAATGGGGGCCTTGGAAACATCCTGCACTTGATAGTTGAGACCCTGAGCAGGGAGAGGCCCCACATGGCCACATGCCCCTCACCCCCGCCTCTTCCTCCAACTCGGCCTTGGTGGGATCTCCGAGGGAGGGGGCAGGCTCAGGGCGTTGGTGTCCGACCTGACCTGGATGGAGCGTGCCAGCCTGGGTTCCCAGTGGGTGCATCATCACGGGGAACTTTGGGATCGTCATCCTGTGTGAAGCAGGAAGTTGAGGGCCAGGACCCACCGCGGGTTCAATGAAAGGCCACCTTGAACGGTGTTTCGGTCAATGCTGAGGGCCCGATGGGTGGCCTGCAGCTAATCCCTTAAGCTCTTTGCCCACCCTGCCCGCCAGTTGGATGCGGGGCCCCCCGGGTGATGCGGGGGGCGGCCCCGGCATTATGAGGTAGGCTGGACTCCATTGCTGCCATAGCAACGTTTTGTTGCTCCTCAGTTAGGCCTGAGCCTGCGGCTTTCTATCCTGCCTGGATTGTGACCAGGAAGGTAGTGGAGCGGTTTATGTCTCCCGTGGAGGTAGGTGTCTCCTTCTTCTCCTGTGAACGGAGAGCTCGGAAGCGTAATATCTACGCATCGCAAGAAGGGCAGAGAACAAAATGGTGATTCATTGCGCTATCACGACCGGTGTCGGGGTTCAGAAGGTCACATTTGCCAGGCTGTGATCGGAACAGGGAGGTGCGCTCAGGACGCCCTGTTCCAGGGAGCTTGGCGTCGTGTGGCGTGGCGGCTTCCATCATTCCGACGGCCCCCCAGGCGGCAGGGTCTGCTATGTCCACGGCGACACTGGGCCAGTGCGGCCGCTTCCGCGCAGAGCTCCCTCGAGTCGGCCATTCTCGTGGTTGGGACGTGTAGGTGACATTGGCCTTGTGGGAGCAGCGCGGGACGAACACATCTCAATAAAACAGGGACTGAACCCTTAGGGATGACGGACAAGAACGTCAGGAACCGAGCTTGGGCTGAGAGGGGACCCAGGCCCCACCAATTGGGCCCAGGAGGGAGAACATGGGGCTCCCTTCCCTCGGCATGAGTCTGGAGGACCAGTGCCGACAGTTTGGGAAGGAGTAGATGCGGGCCCAGCTTGGATCTGGTGGGGGTGTTAGGGAGGTCGTCCAGGGACTGACACCAGAAGGGGCTTGAAAGGTAAGAGAGGGCCATTAGCGGGGGTGGAGAGGCGGCTCAGGGCAAGGAAATAGCACAGAAAGGTCATGAAGGAGAAAGGAGTCCAGAAACCTTGTGTGCCTGTGGTGTGGGTGTGTTGGGCGTATGGGGCGTATGTGTGTGTGGTATGTCACAAATGTGTTCTGTGTGTTAGGTTGCGTGTGCATGTGTGGTGTTTGAGCGTCTGGATGGACGAGTCCGCACAGGTGTCTCGTGCCGACCCCCGGCCCCCTCACGTGCCCTGGGCACATGGATTCGGGGGCAGCAGATCCCTCACTGCCCCCCGACTCAGGAGGGGAACAGGATGTGAGATGGCCAGATGGAGGCCTTGGAAAGGTCCTGCACTTGAGAGATGAGATCCTGAGTGGGGATAGGCCTCTCAGGGCCACATGCCCCTCACCCCCGCCTCTTCCTCCACCTCGGTCTTCGTGGTACCTCCGAGGGAGGGGCAAGGCTAGGGCGGTGGTGTCCGTCCTGACCTGGTGGGAGCATGCCAGCCGGGGCTCCCAGTGGGTGCATCATCACGGGGATCTTTGGGCTCGCCATCATGCGTTAAACAGGAAGTTGAGGGCCAGGACCCACTGTGGGTACACGGAAAGTCCACCTTGGGAGGTATTGTGGTCAAAGCTGAGGGCCACGTAAGTGGCCTGCATCACCCTTAGGCTCTTTACCCACCCTGCCTGCCAGTTGGTGGCGGAGGCCCCCGGGTGGGGCGGGGGGCGGCCCCCGCTTTATGATGCACGCTGGACTCCATTGCTGCGATAGCAACGGTTTTGTTGCTCCCCAGTTAGGCCCAAGCCTGCGGCATTCTATCCTGGCTGGAGTGTGACCAGGAAGGTAGTGAAGCGGTTTCTGTCTCCCGAGGTGGTAGGTGTCCCCTTCTCCTCCTGTGACCAGAGAACTCAGAAGCGTAACCTCTGCACATCCCCAGCAGGACACACAGAACAAAACAGTGATTCGGCGCGCTATCACGACCGGTGTCGGGGTTCAGAAGGTCATGTTTGCCAGGCTGTGATTGGAACAGGGAGGTGCGCTCAGGACGCCCTGTTCCAGGGAGCTTGGCGTCGTGTGGCGTGGCGGCTTCCATCATTCCGACGGCCCCACAGGCGGCAGGGTCTGCTGTGTCCACGGCGACCCCGGGCCAGTGCGGCCGCTTCCGCGCAGAGCTCCCTCGAGTTGGCCATGCTCGTGGTTGGGACGTGTAGGTGACGTTGGCCTTATGGGAGCAGCGCGGGACCAACACATCTCAACAAAACAGGGACTGAACCCTTAGGGATGACGGACAAGAACGTCAGGAACCGAGCTTGGGCTGAGAGGGGACCCAGGCCCCACCAATTGGGCCCAGGAGGGAGAACATGGGGCTCCCTTCCCTCGGCATGAGTCTGGAGGACCAGTGCCGACAGTTTGGGAAGGAGTAGATGCGGGCCCAGCTCGGATCTGGTGGGGGTGTTAGGGAGGTCGTCCAGGGACTGACACCAGAAGGGGCTTGAAAGGTAAGAGAGGGCCATTAGCGGGGGTGGAGAGGCGGCTCAGGGCAAGGAAATAGCACAGAAAGGTCATGAAGAATAAAGGAGTCCAGAAACCTTGTGTGCCTGTGGTGTGGGTGTGTTGGGCGTATGGGGCGTACGTGTGTGTGGTATGTCACAAATGTGTTCTGTGTGTTAGGTTGCGTGTGCATGTGTGGTGTTTGAGCGTCTGGATGGACGAGTCCGCACAGGTGTCTCGTGCCGACCCCCGGCCCCCTCACGTGCCCTGGGCACATGGATTCGGGGGCAGCAGATCCCTCACTGCCCCCCGACTCAGGAGGGGAACAGGATGTGAGGCGGCCAGATGGAGGCCTTGGAAAGGTCCTGCACTTGATAGATGAGATCCTGAGTGGGGATAGGCCTCTCAGGGCCACATGCCCCTCACCCCCGCCTCTTCCTCCACCTCGGTCTTCGTGGTACCTCCGAGGGAGGGGGCAAGCCTAGGGCGGTGGTGTCCGTCCTGACCTGGTGGGAGCATGCCAGCCGGGGCTCCCAGTGGGTGCATCATCACGGGGATCTTTGGGCTCGCCATCTTGCGTTAAACAGGAAGTTGAGGGCCAGGACCCACTGTGGGTACACGGAAAGTCCACCTTGGGAGGTATTGTGGTCAAAGCTGAGGGCCACGTAAGTGGCCTGCATCACCCTTAGGCTCTTTACCCACCCTGCCTGCCAGTTGGTTGCGGAGGCCCCAGGGTGGGGCGGGGGGCGGCCCCCGCTTTATGATGCACGCTGGACTCCATTGCTGCGATAGCAACGGTTTTGTTGCTCCCCAGTTAGGCCCAAGCCTGCGGCATTCTATCCTGGCTGGAGTGTGACCAGGAAGGTAGTGAAGCGGTTTCTGTCTCCCGAGGTGGTAGGTGTCCCCTTCTCCTCCTGTGACCAGAGAACTCAGAAGCGTAACCTCTGCACATCCCCAGCAGGACACACAGAACAAAACAGTGATTCGGCGCGCTATCACGACCAGTGTCGGGGTTCAGAAGGTCATATTTGCCAGGCTGTGATTGGAACAGGGAGGTGCGCTCAGGACGCCCTGTTCCAGGGAGCTTGGCGTCGTGTGGCGTGGCGGCTTCCATCATTCCGACGGCCCCCCAGGCTGCAGGGTCTGCTGTGTCCATGGCGACCCCGGGCCAGTGCGGCCGCTTCCGCGCAGAGCTCCCTCGAGTCGGCCATGCTCGTGGTTGGGACGTGTAGGTGACGTTGGCCTTATGGGAGCAGCGCGGGACCAACACATCTCAACAAAACAGGGACTGAACCCTTAGGGATGACGGACAAGAACGTCAGGAACCGAGCTTGGGCTGAGAAGGGACCCAGGCCCCACCAAGTGGTCCCAGGAGGGAGACCATGGGGCTCCCTTCCCTTGGCATGAGTCTGGAGGACCAGTCCCGACAGTTTGGGAAGGAGTAGATGCGGGCCCAGCTCGGATCTGGTGGGGGTGTTAGGGAGGTCGTCCAGGGACTGACACCAGAAGGGGCTTGAAAGGTAAGAGAGGGCCATTAGCGGGGGTGGAGAGGCGGCTCAGGGCAAGGAAATAGCACAGAAAGGTCATGAAGAATAAAGGAGTCCAGAAACCCTGTGTGCCTGTGGTGTGGGTTGTTGGGCGTGTTGGGCGTATGTGTGTGTGGTATGTCACAAATGTGTTCTGTGTGGTAGGTTGCGTGTGCACGTGTGGTGTGTGAGCGTCTGGATGGACGTGTCCGCACAGGTGTCTCCTGCCGACCCCCGGCCCCCTCAAGTGCCCTGGGCACATGGATTCGGGGGCAGCAGATCACTCACTGCCCCCCGACTCAGGTGGGACAGGATGTGAGATGGCCAGATGGAGGCCTTGGAAAGGTCCTGCACTTGATAGATGAGACCCTGAGCGGGGAGAGGCCCCTCAGGGCCACATGCCCCTCACCCCCGCCTCTTCCTCCACCTTGGCCTTGGTGGTACCTCCGAGGGAGGGGGCAGGCTAGGGCGGGGGTGTCCGTCATGACCTGGTGGGAGCATGCCAGACTGGGCTCCCAGTGGGTGCATCATCACGGGGAACTTTGGGCTCGCCATATTGCGTTAAACAGAAGTTGAGGGCCAGGACCCACTGTGGGTACACGGAAAGTCCACCTTGGGAGGTATTGTGGTCAAAGCTGATGGCCACGTAAGTGGCCTGCATCACCCTTAGGCTCTTTACCCACCCTGCCTGCCAGTTGGCTGCAGAGGCCCCCGGGTGGGGCGGGGGGCGGCCCAGGCTTTATGATGCACGCTGGACTCCATTGCTGCCATAGCAACGGTTTTGTTGCTCCTCAGTTAGGCCCAAGCCTGCGGCATTCTATCCTGCCTGGAGTGTGACCAGGAAGGTAGTGAAGCGGTTTCTGTCTCCCGAGGTGGTAGGTGTCTCCTTCTTCTCCTGTGAACAGAGAAGTCAGAATTGTAACCTCTGCGCATCCCCAGTAGGACACACAGAACAAAACAGTGATTCGGGGCGCTATCAGGACTGGTGATGGGGTTCAGAAGGTCACGTTTGCCGGGATGTGATAGGAACACGCAGGTGTGCCCAGGGCGCCGTGTTCCAGGGAGCTTGGCGTGCTGTGACGTGGCGGTATGCATCCTTCCGACGGCCCTGGCAGGCGGCAGTATCGGCGGTGTCACAGCCACAACGGGCCAGTGCGGCAGCCTCCGTGCAGATCCCCCTGAGTTGCCATGTTCGTGGCGGTGACGTGTAGGTGACGGTGGCCTTGTGAGAGCATCGCAGGATCAACACATCTTACCAAAACAGGGACTGAACCCTTAGGGATGACAGAACCCGAACGTCAGGAACCGAGCTTGGGCTGAGAGGGGACCCAGGCCCCACCAATTGGGCCCAGTAGGGAGTGGTCTCCGTGCCCACGCCCTGAGTCTGGAGGACCAGTCCCGGCAGTTTGGGAAGGAGCAGACGCGGTGCCAGCTCGGATCTGGTGGGGGTGTTAGGGACGTCGTCTAGAGACTGACACCAGCAGGGTCTTGAAAGGCAAGAGTGGGCCATAGCGGTGGGTGGAGAGGCGGCTCCAGGCCAACGAAATAACACAGAAAGGTCATGAAGGAGAAAGGAGTCCAGAAACCCTGTGTGCCTGTGGTATTGTGCTTGTGGTGTGTGTGCCTGTAGTGTGGTTGTGTTGTTAGTGTGTGGTGTATGTGTGTGTGGTATGTCACAAATATGTTCTGTGTGGTGGGTTGCCTGTGCATGTGTGGTGTGTGAGTGTGTGGATGGACGTGTCCGCACAGGTGTCTCGTGAGGGCTACCCAAACGTGTCCTGGGCATGTCGTCTTTGGGGCAGCAGATCCCTCACTGTCGCCCGACTCAGGAGGGGAATAGGATGTGAGATGGCCAAATGGAGGCCTTGGAAACATCCTGCACTTGATAGTTGAGACCCTGAGCAGGGAGAGGCCCCACATGGCCACATGCCCCTCACTCCCGCCTCTTCCTCCACCTTGGCCTTGGTGGAATCTCGGAGGGAGGGGTCAGGATCAGGGCGTTAGTGTCCGATGGAGCGTGCCAGCCTGGGTTCCCAGTGGGTGCATCATCACGGGGAACTTTGGGATCGTCATCCTGTGTGAAGCTGGAAGTTGAGGGCCAGGACCCACCGCGGGATCAATGAAAGGCCACCTTGAACGGTGTTTCGGTAAAAGCTGAGGGCCCGATGGGTGGCCTGCAGCTAATCCCTTAATCTCTTTGCCCACCCTGCCCGCCAGTTGGATACGGGGGCCCCCGGGTGATGCGGGGCGCGGCCCCGTCATTATAAGATAGACTGGACTCCATTGCTGCCATAGCAACGTTTTGTTGCTCCTCAGTTAGGCCCGAGCCTGCGGCTTTCTATCCTGCCTGGATTGTGACCAGGAAGGTAGTGGAGCGGTTTATGTCTCCCGTGGAGGTAGGTGTCTCCTTCTTTTCCTGTGAACGGAGAGCTCGGAAGCGTAATCTGTACGCATCGCAAGCAGGGCAGAGAACAAAACAGTGATTCGGCGCGCTATCACGACCGGTGTCGGGGTTCAGAAGGTCATATTTGCCAGGCTGTGATAGGAACAGGGAGGTGCACAAGGGACGCCCTGTTCCAGGGAGCTTGGCGTCGTGTGGCGTGGCGGCTTCCATCATTCCGACGGCCCCCTAGGCGGCAGGGTCTGCTGTGTCCACGGCGACCCCGGGCCAGTGCGGCCTCTTCCGCGCAGAGCTCCCTCGAGTAGGCCATGTTCGTGGTTGGGACGTGTAGGTGACGTTGGCCTTGTGGGAGCAGCGCGGGACCAACACATCTCAACAAAACAGGGACTGAACCCTTAGGTATGACGGACACGAACGTCAGGAACCGAGCTTGGGCTGAGAGGGGACCCAGGTCCCACCAACTGGGCCCAGGAGGGAGACCATGGGGCTCCCATCCCTCGGCATGAGTCTGGAGGACCAGTCCCGACAGTTTGGGAAGGAGTAGATGCGGGCCCAGCTCGGATCTGGTGGGGGTGTTAGGGAGGTCGTCCAGGGACTGACACCAGAAGGGGCTTGAAAGGTAAGAGAGGGCCATTAGCGGGGGGGAGAGGTTGCTCAGGGCAAGGAAGTAGCACAGAAAGGTCGTGAAGAAGAAAGGAGTCCTGAAACCCTGTGTGCCTGTGGTGAGGGTGTGTTGGGCGTGTGTGGCTATGTGTGTGTGGTATGTCACAAATGTGTTCTGTGTGGTAGGTTGCGTGTGCATGTGTGGTGTGTGAGCGTCTGGATGGACGTGTCCGCACACGTGTCTCCTGCCGACCCCCGGCCCCCTCACGTGCCCTGGGCACATGGATTCGGGGGCAGCAGATCCCTCAATGCCCCCCGACTCAGGAGGGGAACAGGATGTGATATGGCCAGATGGAGGCCTTGGAAAGCTCCTGCACTTGATACATGAGATCCTGAGTGGGGATAGGCCTCTCAGGGCCACATGCCCCTCACCCCCACCTCTTCCTCCACCTCGGCCTTGGTGGTACCTCCGAGGGAGGGGGCAGGCTAGGGCGGTGCTGTCCGTCCTGACCTGGTGGGAGCATGCCAGCCTGGGCTCCCAGTGGGTGCATCATCACGGGGTACTTTGGGCTCGCCATCTTGCGTTAAACGGGAAATTGAGGGCCAGGACCCACTGTGGGTACACGGAAAGTCCACGTTGGGAGGTATTGTGGTCAAGCTGAGGGCCACGTAAGTGGCCTGCATCACCCTTAGGCTCTTTACCCACCCTGCCTGCCATTTGGCAGCGGAGACCCCCGGGTGGGGCGGGGGGCGGCCCAGGCTTTATGATGCCCGCTGGACTCCATTGCTGCCATAGCAACGGTTTTGTTGCTCCTCAGTTAGGCCCAAGCCTGCGGCATTCTATCCTGGCTGGAGTGTGACCAGGAAGGTAGTGAAGCGGTTTCTGTCTCCCGAGGTGGTAGGTGTCTCCTTCTTCTCCTGTGAACAGAGAAGTCAGAAGCGTAACCTCTGCGCATCCCCAGTAGGACACACAGAACAAAACAGTGATTCGGGGCGCTATCAGGACGGTGACGGGGTTCAGAAGGTCACGTTTGCCGGGATGTGATAGGAACACGCAGGTGTGCCCAGGGCGCCGTGTTCCAGGGAGCTTGGCGTGCTGTGACGTGGCGGTATGCATCCTTCCGACGGCCCTGGCAGGCGGCAGTGTCGGCGGTGTCACAGCCACACCGGGCCAGTGCGGCAGCCTCCGCGCATATCTCCCTAGAGTTGGCCATGTTCGTGGCGGTGACGTGGAGGTGACGGTGACCTTGTGAGAGCATCGCGGAACCAACACATCTCACCAAAACAGGGACTGAACCCTTAGGGATGACAGAACACGAACGTCAGGAACCGATCTTGGGCTGAGAGGGGACGCAGGCCCCACCAAGTGGGCCCAGGAGGGAGACCATGGGGCTCCCTTCCCTCGGCATGAGTCTGGAGGACCAGTCCCGACAGTTTGGGAAGGAGTAGATGCGGGCCCAGCTCGGATCTGGTGGGGGTGTTAGGGAGGTCGTCCAAGGACTGACACCAGAAGGGGCTTGAAGGTAAGAGAGGGCCATTAGCGGGGGTGGAGAGGTGGCTCAGGGCAAGGAAATAGCACAGAAAAGTCATGAAGAACAAAGGAGTCCAGAAACCCTGTGTGCCTGTAGTGTGGGTGTGTTGGGCGTGTGTGGCGTATGTGTGTGTGGTATGTCACAAATGTGTACTGTGTGGTAGGTTGCGTGTGCCTGTATGGTGTGTGAGCGTCTGGATGGACGTGTCCGCACAGGTTTCTCGTGAGGGTTACCCACACGTGCCCTGGGCATGTCGTATTTGGGGCAGCATATCCCTCACTGTCCCCCGACTCAGGAGGGGAATAGGATGTGAGATGGCCAAATGGGGGCCTTGGAAACATCCTGCACTTGATACTTGAGACCCTGAGCGGGGAGAGGCCCCACATGGCCACATGCCACTCACCCCCGCCTCTTCCTCCACCTCGGCCTTGGTGGTACCTCCGAGGGTGGGGGCAGGCTAGGGCGGTGGTGTCCGTCCTGACCTGGTGGGTGCATGCCAGCCTGGGCTCTCAGTGGGTGCATCATCACGCGGAACTTTGGGCTCGCCATCTTGCGTTAAACGGGAAGTTGAGGGCCAGGACCCACTGTGGGTACACGGAAAGTCCACCTTGGGAGGTATTGTGGTCAAAGCTGAGGGCCACGTAAGTGGCCTGCATCACCCTTAGGCTCTTTACCCACCCTGCCTGCCAGTTGGCTGTGGAGGCCCCCGGGTGGGGCGGGGGGCGGCCCAGGCTTTATGATGCACACTGGACTCCATTGCTGCGATAGCAACGGTTTTGTTGCTCCTCAGTTAGGCCCAAGCCTTCGGCATTCTATCCTGCCTGGAGTGTGACCAGGAAGGTAGTGAAGCGGTTTCTGTCTCACGAGGTGGTAGGTGATCCCTTCTTCTCCTGTGACCAGAGAACTCAGAAGCATAACCTCTGCGCATCCCCAGCAGGACACACAGAACAAAACAGTGTCTCGGGGCGCTATCAGGACTGGTGACGGGGTTCAGAAGTTCACGTTTGCCGGGATGTGATGGGAACACGCAGGTGTGCCCTGGGCGCCCTGTTCCAGGGAGCTTGGCGTGCTGTGACGTGGCGGTATCCATCCTTCCGATGGCCCTGGCAGGCGGCAGTGTCGGCGGTGTCACAGCCACACTGGGCCAGTGCGGCAGCCTCCGCGCAGATCTCCCTCGAGTTGGCCATGTTCGTGGCGGTGACATGGAGGTGACCGTGGCCTTGTGAGAGCATCGCGGGAGCAACACAAATCACCAAAACTGGGACTGAACCCTTAGAGATGACGGAACATGAACGTCAGGAACCGAGCTTGGGCTGAGAGTGGACCCAGGCCCCACTAAGTGGGCCCAGAGGGAGTGGTCTCCCTTCCCTCGGCCTGAGTCTGAAGGACCGGTCCCGGCAGTTTGGGAAGGAGCAGACGCGGGCCCAGCTCGGATCTGGTGGGGGTGTTAGGGAGGTCGTCTAGAGACTGACACCAGCAGGGTCTTGAAAGACAAGAGAGGGCCATAGCGGTGTGCATGTGTGGTGTGTGAGCGTGTGGATGGTCGTGTCCGCACAGGTTGTCTCGTGCTGGCCCCCGGCCCCCTCACGTGCCCTGTGCAAATGGATTCGAGGGCAGCAGATCCCCCACTGCCCCCCGACTCAGGAGGGGAACAGGATGTGTAATGGCCAAATGGAGTTCTTGGAAAGCTCCTGCACTTGATAGTTGAGGTACTGAGTGAGGAGAGGCCTCTCAGGGCCACATGCACCTCACCCCCGCCTCTTCCTCCACCTCGGCCTTGGTGGGACCTCCGAGGGAGAGGGCAGGCTCAGGGCGGTGTTTTCCGACTGGACCTGGATGTAGCGTGCCAGCCTCGGCTCCCAGTGGGTGCATCATCATGGGGAATTTTGGGATCGACATCCTGTTGAAGCAGGAATTTGAGGGCCAGGACCTACCGCGGGTTCAAAGAAAGGCCACCTAGGTACGTGTTGCGGTCAAAGCTGAGGGGCACGTAGGTAGTCTGCAGCACCCCTAAGCTCTTTGCCCACCCTGCCTGCCAGTTGCCTGCGGGGGCCCCCGGTTGGAGTGGGCGGCCCCAGCTTTATGAGGCAGGCTGGACTCCATTGCAGCCATAGAAACTGGTTTTGTTGCTCCTCAGTTAGGCCCGTGCCTGCGGCTTTCTATCTTGTCTGGAGTGTGACCAGGAAGGTAGTGGAGCGGTTTCTGTCTCCAGTGGAGTTAGGTGTCTCTTTCTTCTCCTGTGACCGGACTACTCGGAAGCATAACCTCTGGGCAGCACAAGCTGGACACATTGCCAAACAGAAATTCGGAGCACTGTCAGGATCGGTATCGGGGTTCAGAAGGTCACGTTTGCCAGGCTGTGATAGGAACAAGCAAGTTCGCCCAGGGCGCCCTGTTCCAGGGAGCTTGGCATGGTGTGGCGTGACGGCTTCCATCATTCCGACGGCCCCGGAAGGCGGCAGGGTCTGCGGTGTCCACAGCCACACCGGACCAGTGCGGCAGCCTCCGCACAGATCTCTCTCGAGTCAGCCATGCTTGTGGTGGGGACGTGGAGGTGACGTTTGCCTTGTGGGAGCAGCACGGGACCAACACATCTCACCAAAACAGGGACTGAACCCTTAGAGATGACGGAACAGAAACGTCAGGCACCGATCTTGGGCTGAGAGAGGACCCAGGCTCCACCAAGTGGGCCCAGCAGGGAAACCATGGGGCTCCCTTCCCTCGGCCTGAGTCTGGAGGACCAGTCCCGGCAGTTTGCGAAGGAGTAGATGCGGGCCCAGCTCGGATCTGGTGGGGGTGTTAGGGAGGTCGTCTAGAGACTGTCACCAGCAGGGTCTTGAAAGGCATGAGAGGGTCATTAGCGGTGGGTGGAGAGGCGGCTCCAGGCCAACGAAAGAGCAAAGAAAGGTTATGAAGGAGAAAGTATTCCGGAAAACCCTGTGTGCCTGTGGTGTGTGTGCTTGTGGTGTGTGTGCCTGTGGTGTGGGTGTGTTGCGCGTGTGTGGTGTATGTGTGTGTGTTATGTCACAAATGTATTCTGTGTGGTGGGTTGCATGTACATGTGTGGTGTGTGAGCGTGTGGATGGACGTGTCCGTACAGGTGTCTCGTGCGGGCCACCCACACATGCCCTGGGCACGTGGTTTTTTGGACAGCAAATCCCTCACTGCTCCCGGACTCAGGAGGGGAACAGGATGTGAGATGGCCAAATGGGGGCTTTGGAAACATCCTGCACTTGATAGTTGAGACCCTGTGCCTGGAAGGCCCGTCAGGGCCACATGCCCTCACCCAGCCTCTTCCTCTACCTCGGCTTTGATGGGATCTCCGAGGGAAGGGCAGGCTCAGGGCGTTGGTGTCCAACCTGACGGGAGGGAGCATGCCAGCCCGGGCTCCCAGGGGGTGCATCATCACGGGGAATTTAGGGATCGACATCCTGCGTGAAGCAGGAATTTGAGGGCCAGGATCCACCACGGGTTCACTGAAAGTCCACCTTGGGAGGTATTTTAGTCAAAGCTGAGGGCCACGTAGGTGGCCTGCAGCGCCCTTAGGCCCTTTGCCCACCCTGCCTGCCAGTTGCCTGCGGAGGCCCCCGGGTGGGGCGGGGGGCGGCCCCAGCTTTATGAGACATGCTGGACTACATTGCTGCCATAGCATCGGGTTTTGTTGCTCCTCAGTTAGGCACGAGCCTGCGGCTTTCTATCCTGCCTGGAGTGTGACGAGGAAGGTAGTGGAGCGGTTTATGTCTCCAGTAGAGGTAGGTGTCTCCTGCTTCTCCTGTGAACGGAGAGCTCGGAAGCGTAATCTCTACGCATCGCAAGCAGGGCACAGAACAATACAGTGATTCGGGGCGCTGTCAGGACCGGTGTCGGGGTTCAGAAGGTCACGTTTGCAAAGCTGTGATAGGAACACGCAGATGTGCAGAGGGCGCCCTGTTCCAGGGAGCTTGGCGTGGTGTGACGTGGCGGCATCCTTCCTTACTAAGGCCCCGGCAGGCGGCAAGGTCGGCGGTGTCCACAGCCACACCGGGCCAGAGCGGCAGCCTCCACGCAGAGCTCCCTCGAGTCGACCATGTTCGTGGTTGGGACGTGGAGATGACGGTGGCCTTATGGGAGCAGCGCGGGCTAACACATCTCAACAAAACAGGGACTGAACCCTTAGGGATGACGGACCACGAAAGTCAGGAACCGAGCTTGGGCTGAGAGTGGACCCAGGCCCCACCAAGTGGGCCAAGGAGGGAGACCATGGGGCTCCCTTCCCTCTGCCTGAGTCTGGAGGACCAGTCCCGGCAGGAGACGCGGGCCCAGCTCGGAACTTGTGGGGGTGTTACGGAGGTCGTCTAGAGGCTGACACCAGCAGGGTCTTGAAAGGCAAGAGAGGGCCATTAGCGGTGCGCGGAGATGCGGCTCCAGGCCAACGAAATAGCACAGAAAGGTCATGAAGGAGAAAGGAGTCCAGAAACCTTGTGTGCCTGTGGTTTGTGTGCTTGTGGTGTTTGTGCCTGTGGTGTGGGTGTGTTGGGAGTGTGTGGTGTATGTGTTTGTGGTATGTCACAAATGTGTTCTGTGTGGTGGGTTGCGTGTGCCTGTGTGGTGTGTGCGCGTGTGTATGGACGTGTCCGCACAGGTGTCTCGTGCGGGCCACCCACACGTGCCCTTGGCACGTGGTTTTTGGGGCAGCAGATCACTCACTGATCCCGGACTCAGAGGGGGAACAGGATGTGAGATGGCCAAATGGGGGCCTTGGAAAGCTCCTTCACTTGATAGTTGAGACCCTGAGCGGGGAGGGGCCCCTCAGGGCCACATGACCCTCACCCCGCATCTTCCTCCACCTCGGCCTTGGTGGGATCTCCGAGGGTGGGGCCAGTCTCAGGGAGGTGTTGTTAGACCTGACCTGGAGGGAGCGTGCCAGCCTGGGCTCCCAGTGTGTGCATCATCGCGGGGAACTTTGGGAGCGACATCCTGCGTGAAGTAGGCTGTTGAGGTCCAGGACCCACCGCGGGTTCACTGAAAGGCCACCTTGGGAGGTGTTTCAGTCGACGCTGAGGGCCACGTAAGTGGCCTGCAGCACCCTTAGGCTCTTTGCCCACCTGCCTGCCAGTTGAGTGCGGGGGTCCCCTGGTGGAGGGGGGCGGCCTGGCTTTATGAGGCAGGCTGGACTCCATTGCTGCCATAGCAACGGGTTTTGTTGCTCCTCAGTTAGGCCCGAGCCTGCAGCTTTCTTTCCTTCCTGGAGTGTGACCAGGAAGGTAGTGGAGCGGTTTCTGTCTCCCGTGGAGGTAGGTGTCTCCTGCCTCTCCTGTGACCGGAGAACTCGGAAGCATAAAGTCTGCGCATCCCAAGCAGGTCACAGAACAAAACAGTGATTCGGGGCGCTGTCAGGACCGGTGTCATGGTTCAGAAGGTCACGTTTGCCAGGCTGTGATAGGAACAAGCATGTGCGCCCAGGGCACCCTTTTCCAGGGAGCTTCCGTGGTGTGGCGTGGCGACGTCCATCCTTCCGACGGCCCCCGGCAGGCAGCAGGGTCTGCGGTGTCCACAGCCACACCGGGCCAGTGCAGCAGCCTCCGCGCAGAGCTCCGTTGAGTCGGGCCGTGCTCGTGGTGGGAACGTGGAGGTGACGGTGGCCTTGTGGGAGCAGCGCGGCACCAACACATCTCACCAAAACAGGGACTGAACCCGTAGGGATGACGGAACACGAACGTCAGGAACCGAACTTGGGCTGAGAGGGGGACCCAGGCCCCACCAAGTGGGCCCAGGAGGGAGACCTTGGTGCTCCCTTCCCTCGGCCTGAGTCTGGAGGACCAGTCCCGGCTGTTTGGATGGAGGTAGACGCGGGCCCTGGTCGCATCTTGTGGGGTGTTAGGGTGGTCTTCTAGGGACTGACACAAGCAGGGGCTTGAAAGGCAAGAGAGGGCCATTAGCGGGGGGTGGAGAGGCGGCTCAGGGCAAGGAAATAGCACAGAAAGGTCATGAAGGAGAAAGGAGTCCAGAAACCCTGTGTGCCTGTGGTGTGTGTGACTGTGGTGTGGGTGTGTTGCGAGTGTGTGGCGTATGTGTGTGTGGTATGTCACAAATTTTTTCTGTGCGGTGGGTTACGTGTGCATGTGTGGTGTGTGAGCATGTGGATGGACGTGTCCGCACAGTGTCTCGTGTAGACTGGGGCCACCAGTACCTGTCCTTTATCATTATGGTAGGAGGCAGTATCTGGAGCCGTTGTTGTAAACCGTGTATTTTTTCTTGGTGAGAACTGTTGGGATCATCTGAGAGCGAAGAACTTAGCCAGGGTATCCGAGCCGGTGTGGGAGCCGAGCACCTGTCTCTGTAAGGGGGCCGGGACTCGGCTGTCCCAGCTACCACCTGTACCCGCTCTCCCCAGTTTTGCCGGAGCTCCTGTGACGGCGGAGTCCGTGTGTCCCGACTCGTTGGCTCCTGCACCGCCCATTGCGGCCAATTTTGGGTAAGAGTGCTACTCCTGCAATTGCCGCTTGGGTCGTGTGCCTGGTTGTGACCTCACACTTTTGCAGACATGGGGCCCCGGGTAATTGCACTGTCTTTTCCCGGCAGGAGGCGGGAGACCGAGCAGTTGTTGGAAACTGTGTATTTGGTTTGGTAAGAACTGCTGGGATCATTTGAGAGCGAAGACCGAGCCAGGAGATCCGCGCCGGTGTGGGAGCCGGCATATGTCCCCGTAAGTGTGCCGGGACTCGGCTGTCCCCGCTACCACCTGCACCCGCTCTCTGGAGACCCTCAGTCTTCCCAGAGCTCACGTGACTGCGGAGTCCGAGGTTTCCCGACTTCGTCGGCACCTTCAACACCTGCTCCCAGTGATTGTGGGTACGTGTGCAGCTCCCACAGCCACTTCTTGGGCCGTGTGCCTGGTAGTGACCTCACACTCACACAGACGTGGCCCCACCACAGGGACTGACGATGCACTCCCCCTGAGTTTGCCCTTGGTGCCACTTTGTGTTCAGCCAGAGGGAAGCCTCTGTGGGCCTGCAAGGAAAGAGTGTGCATGGGGTCCCCTGCATCTGCACACTCAGCCTCGTGTTCCAGTGACACTTTGGCTGGGTGTGTTCAGGTTCCAACTGCTCTCAGAACTGAAAACTCGATCTGATTCAAGTTTCACAAAATCCAGCTGCACCTCCACGGTCCCATAATGTTGTCATTGATGCACCTCTGTCCTCGGAAGCCCTGTAGGATGCGTCCATCCCTGCCCATGCTGCGGGCTCCTGGGCTACCCTCGCCCTCCCCGTGCCCTCCCTGTGCCCTCCCTGTGCCCTCCTCGTGCCCTCGTGTCCTCTCCTCGCCCCCTCACTCCTTCCTGGAGATAAGTGTTGTCTCTACTGCCATCCTCCACGGCCCTTCCATTTTTTCTCCCGTCCTTGTTCCGTCTCCCCGTGCCAAGGTCTGCGATTGTGCCTTAGAGCTGACCCCCCCAGTAGTGGGATTTGGTTCTCGGACGCGTCCTTTTCCATTGGTCCATTCCATCTGAATGTCGTTTTCACTCGGACTCATGTTTCACACAGGGTGCCATCTCTTCCCCAGCCCCCGTGTGCAGGCCTTGCGTCCTTGAGATATGCTCGCTGCTGTCCCCCAGGCCTCTCACTGACGAGGTAAGCCCTGCCTGGCCCCACACCCCAGGAAGAGCGGCAGAAATCCGCCCTAATGAGGCAAAGTCCCCAGGACCCTCAGCTCTGCCTGGGGCGACTGTGTTTGGTTGGTCGCCTTCTTTCTCGGCCTGCCACCTGGCCAGAAGTGTCCAAGGCTCCC